>ML814743.1:204721-262584 GCA_009831015.1 Picea engelmannii | reverse complement strand
TTAGAGACTCACAAACACATGGGGACCACTTTCCAAGGTACCCAAATCTGAACACTCCCTCTTACCAAGGAAAGTGTCACTCACCCCTCCAAACTTGTCCCTGAAGTGGACTTCCTTGCTCCTTGGCAAGGATTCAGTGAGTATGGTTGTAACATTATCTATTTCTACCCAAGTCTTAAAGAAGACATCTAAAGACGTACCATTCCAGTCTGATTTATCCTATATTTTATCCTTGATCATAGCAGTCACCTGACCTACATATTCATAAGTGATAAGAATGTGAGAAATGGATTCCAAACAAACTATGCACAATAGACATCTTCCAGAGCTTGTCCATCCCCTCTTCAAAAGGTTGTCCCAAGTCAGCAGTTTATAATTTAGGGAAATCCACATGGTTTTTTTACAGCATGTAGGGTATTTTTATTTCCACAAGGGCTTCCACCACCATTTTGTTTCCCCTTTCCAGGTCTAAGACTCTTGCCAGGATTTATAGCCTAGCTTAGTAGTGAAGGATCCATCTCTTGGGTTTATAGTCCAGCAGAGGGAGTCATCTACCTCCTCATCTAGTATCATAGTTTTCAGAGAGTAAACCAATGTAGGATTCCCATTCCTAAGTGAGATCTATGGAAAATTCGAGGTTGGCCATTGATATCCACCTGGTACGTCCTCTCGGTTGCGAGGATCCCACACAGGCATCTGAAAGGAAGTAAAGGTCGCAAGCTCTAAAGGCTTGTAGAATGGGATATATCAGTTTGTAAAGGTTGCTCGCTCCAAGCCACGAGTTGTCCCCTAATATGACACTTTGGCCATTATTGGTTTTCCATGCCATCTAGACCCCAACCAAAGGGAAAGCTACAACAAATTCCTTCCAAACCAGTGTGCTAGCACATTTTTGTTTTGCGTTCTAAACCACTCCACAAACCTTTTTCCTCAGAAGTATTTATAATTCATTACACGCACCTACAATGAATTTCCTTGGGTAATTCGCCAAAGGTTCCTTCCATCCAAGGCTTGTGTGAAGGGAAAAATGTCCTTCAAGCCCCAACATCCCAGATATTTTAGCATAGCAATATAAAAACCATTTCATGAGGGACACGTCAACCAAGAAATGGTGTATGTCCTAAAGGTACTAGAAGCACAATCGTCTAATCTTCTGAAGGACTCCCTTAGGTATCTCCATGATAGAATCACGTTGTCTATAACTTCCTTCAAAAGAACCAGTCTTCCTCCTCTAGAAAGTGTCCAGTTGACCCACTTCATAATTCTTGTTTCGATCTTCTTCACAATCCAAGTCCAATCTTCTTTCTGCAAAACCTATGACACGAGAATGTCCTTGCCAAAAACCATTTGAACAAAACCACATCTTTCCTTAATGAACTTCGAAGAGTGTCTACCAGGATTCTAAGGAGGAGGCCTGTTAGTCTCAAAAACCCCACCAGCCTCTTCGCATATTTCTAAATGTTATTCCTTTCTAGGCGAGGAAGGGGGAGGCAGGCATGCAATTTGACGTCCCACAGGAATTTTTTTTCTTTTTAAGATGTATTTGATAGGTATATACTAAATATACAAGTTAGTATTTACTGTCATGTAAAATTTGAACTCATCATAATTTCTAGTAGGTACTTAGCTCTACTGTATAACCTACAAGACGAGTTTCAGAATTAGCAGAGGTTCATTAGAAGATTAAATGAAACAGTAAATGGAATTTGATGTTGCCCATAGGTTTCTCCTTAAATTGAAAACTCTGAAAAGATGCATATTACTACTCATGTTTGAGGGGATTCAAACAATCGTTGTTTTATTTTTATTTTTATTTTGAAAAAAATTCATTTATCCTTCATCATAATGTAACAACATTAATTTTGGTTATTATTTTTAATTGTTTTTTGGGATGGACTTATTTGATTTTTTTAAAGATTTAAATGAATTATTGTGAAGATTTTTTATTCTTTTATATAATTATCATTAATAAATAAAATTAATAATGACAATAAAGTTAATTCTTAAAATGAATCTCTACTAATTATATATTAAACATGTTATTTGTGGTATGATAGTTTAGAAAGAGATTATAAAAGTTAGGTTGTTTATTATGATGTATAAGAGTTTTACTATGTTTTGGTTTCTTAATTTATTTTTTTAATTGATAAATTATAAGGTGATTGAAAGATAGTTAGTTATAATTGATAAAGTTCTATTATATTAATAATTATTGGGATGAACTTATTTGATTTTTTTGAAAATTTAGAAGAATTATTGTGAAGATTTTTTATTCTTTTATATAATTATCATTAATAAATAAAATTAATAATAATAAAGTTAATTGTTAAAATGAATCTCTGATTATATATTAAACATGTTATTTGTGGTATGATAGTTTAGAAAGAGATTATAAAAGTTAGGTTGTTTATTATGATGTATAAGAGTTTTACTATGTTTTGTTTTTTTAATTTATTTTTTTAATTGATAAATTATAAGGTGATTGAAAGATAGTTAGTTATAATTGATAAAGTTTTATTATATTAATAATTATGAATTTTGTGTTATTTTGGCTTTACATTAAGTATTAGAGATTTTCAAAGTTATTATAATTTGTTAATAATGGGTTGTTAGATTGGTGAAAATGAAGTATTATTATCACTTCTACTAGGGTTTAAGTCTTTTTAATGTCATGTTATTTCAAAATTTTAAGAAAATTTATAATACTCCAAGAACGTAAACTTACATTAAAGGTGTTTCATTAGGGGAGTGCATTTATCAAATTGTCTTTAAATTTACATTAAAGGTGTTTCTTTAGGGGAGTGCACTTCTCAAATTGTATTGTCATGTGGTGTAATAATTAAGGTCAAAGTTGTTCACTAGCATGGTCATCATAGTTATCATATGGGGATGAGAAACCCAATTTATTATTCTTTCCTACTCGCTATTTGACACCTTCATGATCCATTGTAGGTGGAACTCCACAGTCAAGAGTGTAGTGTACTTAACTAGTGGAAACAAAAAATTGTTCAAGAGAAATAATAAGTGAAAAAAAGTAATTAGGAGAGACAATGATATTGAACATGTATATTATAACCCTTGTATTGATAATCTTGAAAGAGAGAACAATGTTATGGACCTATTTGAGGGGGAAAACTCTAAGTGAATAGAACTTCAATACATTAACCATACTTGGAAAAGCATTGCATAACCTTGTATCTCTATAAACAATTTCTCACTAGCAAAACCCTAACTCCTTTTGGTCCCACCATTTATGAGTACCAATCTCCTAGTGGGCCTTATTTAATACAAATTACCCTTTTACATTGATTAATCATTTACTAAATACCTAATGGTCCTTATTCAAAGAACATGACCCCATACATTCATTTCCTAACTACTACATACTTTGAAGTAGGGAGGTTAGGCTAGGACCCTAACATGCCCTTCCCTTTCAAAAGTAGTGTTTTCCTCAAGGTTTAATTTGTGGAAGATGATATAAAAAATTTGTTGGTTCCCGAAAGGAATCTTCAGGCTACATATATTTCCATTGTATCAAGAATTCCCAAATAATGCACATTGTTGTAGGCTAAACTCTCTTGTGGCCATTATTGTCACCACCTATAACCAAATGGAACTTTCTTCAACCAATTTGGGAATATTAATTTGAACTAAGCCATCCATCCCACTTCCTTCTTGGAGTGGGTAGAAAAAGCCAATGTCTAGGCAACTTGTCCAATGTGCCAGAGGTTCTGATAAGGTTCATAGAATTTTGTCACTAGCTTCAGATGGCCCTTGTCTTTGAGAGAGGTCTATTTATAGGTTTGGAGATAAAGAAACACTTGATCCCCTTATTTAAACGATTTCTTAGTGTAATGTTGATATGCTTGTTTCTTATTCAATTTTGTGCCAAAAAAAAATTGTCCTTAAGTGTATTGAGAATGGTTGATATGGTGTTAAGTGTGGAATCTATTTCTTGAACCTTTTATGTGCCTGGTAAATATGAAACCACCAAGGTGGGTTTGGGGCCATATATAGCTTCATACGGTGACATTTTTGTAATGTCATGATAAGTGGTGTTGTGCCATTATTTGGCAAGGTGTAACCATTGAACCCACTGGTGTGATCAGTCTGATGCAAAACAAATAGGTTTTTAGGAACTTGCTAACCACCTCCATTTCACCATCTATTTGGGAATGAAAATACATGCTCATTTTCAGGTTTGTGCCCTGTATTTTAAACAATTTCTACCAAAATTTGTTAGTGAAGGTGGGATCATGATTTGTCACAATTGAATTAGGCATGCCATGTAATTTAAAAAACCGATCCATGAATACTTGGGAAACTATGGAAGGCATAGATGGGTATGATAAGACGCAAAAGTGAGCATATCTAGAAAGGCATTCAACTACCATCATGATGATTTATTTTTTGTCGGATTTAGGGAGGCCCATAATAAAATACATGGAAAAGTTAGCCCATATAGTAACAAAGATTTATAGCAATTGCAATGCCTTGAGGGTCTTCATTGTTTTTCCCTTATTCCTTTGATAAGTGCCACTTTCAATGAAAAATATATGAATGTCCTTTTTCATTCCTTCATGAAAGAATGAACTTTTAGTCACTACTACATTTTGGGTCAAAATTCGATGCAAAATCATTGTTTAAAATGTCAAACAAATGTTGAACATGAATAGCCTAAACTTAAAACTAATGTCGATCTTGAGGTTTCACGTATTCAGTATTTGTAACATCAACTACATGTCATAAGCATGGCAATAACCACAATAAAAAAAATTCATGGCATGGCCATTATTCATTAGTTAACCAACTATATTTCATATCAATGTTTGGAATGTCCACTTCACATCGATTAACCAACAATAGGAATGTCAAAAAAAATCATTTCATGGTCATTGTTTTTCAATTAACTGACACTAGTTCAACATCAAATCAACCTTTCCATGTTCATGTAGTGTCAAATTCCATGTCTTGAATAGCATTGAAGAAGCCTTTTACATTGAATATATTATGTCTATCCAATGAAAATAGTGAACATTCAACATTCATTCGATATTTGTGAGGTCAAAACAATGTCAAAAATCGAATCTACTCTATTTTGGAGTAAAAAAAATATTCAAAGCAAGGTCACAGTCTCCTTTGAATTGTGGAATGTGGTACATGCAAGACCAATAGCATTCTTGTTGTAAATCTTGTTTTCTTAAAAAATAAATTTAGGCAACTAATACAAATATAAGAATATATAAAAAGATCGATATCCCTTAAAACTCATAATCCCTTATATCTACTAATAGCAAGTTTGATGAAAGGATGGAAATTTTAACAAAAACATTAATGTGAAGGAACATACACATTCCTAATTTCTTCAATCAAGAGAAATTTAGTTAATATCAATCAACAAATAATTAACATGTATTTACATCATTCATCAAGGGAATTCCAACCACATGTAAAAAAAAATTTAGGTAACAACTCTCAGGGAAACCATTGAGTACTTCCCCTCATTTTGAGGATGGTACCTAGGGTAAACCCTTGATTCTTCAATGATAAATGCCAAGTAAACAACAAGGCCCAAAGCCATTTCAACAATATATTCATAATAAGCTCAACAGGTCATTAAAAAAAATAGAACTTGGGTCGGGAGGATAACATTCCATCCCACAACCACACAAGTTGGACCCAATTGACAAGACACATGTAAAATTTTAAGTAAATAAGGAAAGAATTTTGAATACATTTATTCAATGAGCACACATTTTAGACTAGGGAGTAATTCTAAATCTTAACAAAAGTTTCATAATTTAAATATTCTACAATTCCTAGTCAAGAACTTGCCATTTTTACGCATCTAGGAAAACATAAATGTCTCATGATACGATGGTACTTTCCTTATCCTAATTGTTTATTTAATCAAGTTTTTTCAATTTTCTTGTTGGTTCAACTACCGAAAATCTTTTCATTTAGAATCTTATGTCAATATGAAAATATCAATGATTGTACCTACATTGATACAATGTTCTATAACCACTAGAAATAGGATATATAACAAGTGAAAATGTTATTTTGGAAAGTAGAGTTTTGTAACCACTTAAAATAGGGATTCCCGGCATGCTAAAAATACTTCGGAAAATACGATATTTTATAACAAACATTATAAAAAATATATGATGATGATGATGATTAGTGTCCACTGAGACCAGAATTGTTTTATTGGACCTTAAGAAGGTAAGAGATTACTTCAATTTCTTTAAAATTGTATTCATGTGCTCAAAAAGCAATGAGAGAAGTGTTCCAACATCACCATAGTTTGATGAATTAAAAGGTTATGAAGATTTGCATTGTGGAAAATATTTATAAATTGGGATATAATTTGGGTATAGGTCTGGGTAAATTCATGAAGGTGGGTAACACTTTCATGAGAATCAGGTCTCCAGAATTCTGAAAGACCTTTTTTCAGCTGAACTAATATTTCTTTCGACCGAAACATGTTTCGGCCGAACCTTTGAACGTCAAATCGAACGGTACCGTGACAACGCCCTCGATTTTCATGTATAATTTTAGCCGGACATATTTTTTCATCTGGTAACATCTTTTCGGACGAAAGAACCTTTCGACTAAAAAAACGATTATATATTACCCGCACATCGCGCATGGAATAGTTTTTACGAATTGTTGAATGGTAGATAACGTTAGGTGTTGGTGCACATCTTATTGGTTAGGTGATACGTTAGGTGAATGTCTTGTTGGTTGTGGACATCATTGAAGCGGGCGGACGTTGGAGAAGTCGGAAGACGTTGGAGAATCGGGTGGACGTTGGTGTTGCGGGCGGGTGGACGTTGGTGTTGCAGGTGGGCGAACGTTGTTGTTGCAGGCGGGCAGAAGTTGGAGCTGCAGGCGTTTGGTCCAGTTAATTTTTGTGTTAAGTTTAAATTTTAGATTTTATTTTTAAATTTTAGATTTTATTTTTAAATTTTAGATTTTATTTTTAATTTTTAGATTTTATTTTTAAATTTTATAGATTTAGAGTGTTGACAGGGTCGTATTCAACCTTGTCCATGTACAGGGATAGGCCCGAATTCGGGTATGTCTTTGTACATGGACAAGGTCAAATATGGCTTTGTCCATGTATAGGGACATGCCTGAATTTGGGCATGTCTTTGTACATGGATAGGGTTGAATATGGACATGTCCATGTATAGGGACAAGAACAAATTTGAGTCTGTCCCTGTTGTTATCATTGAAATTTCGTTCACAAATGGTTACAGGAATCCAGCATCTTCAAATAGTTATGAGGTCACCCATGGACCAAAATTACCAAAAAGCATTTCCAAAAGGTCCAAAAACTATACAACCAGTGATAAAATTAAGGTGAGTTATGACTACACAGGCCGCGCACGCACATGCGCAAACCAGAAACGTACAAAAAATGCACATGCGCACAATGCGTGACTGTGGTCGCTAAAAGCCACGCACACCTGAGAACGATGCATTTATGAGATTGGTCAGCCTCCCACCCACTTCTAGTTCAGCTTCCAAGTTGATTTGACATCCAAATCTCGGTTGGATCCGACTGGGTGGCTGGTCAAAGACCTAAAAATTCCCTAAACAACCCCTTTTCACACTTAAAGTTGGTTGCAAAATACCTCAAAGTGGTGCTATAAAACAAGGCCATGGGTGTTCTACATTTTCAAGGAATTCATTTGCAAGGTTATGTTGTTGCTATTCTCTTGGGGAATCCTCCTTTCTCATCAAGAGCATACTAGCACCATTACATTGGGGCAATCCATCTCACCTCTTGAGTGGATTAGCTTGGGATTCTTTCACCATTTCTTTCAAGTTTCAAAGTTGTAAGAAGAGCTTAGTTGTGGGGGTCCAAGAGCCCTCCCTTGGAGGAAGAAGGGACCCAAAGTCCTCTTTCCTCTTGGTGTTTTCTTTTCACTAATACAATCCTTTCCATTGGTGACATGAGTCTTGTTTGTTTATTGTTCTTATGTCCTTATGCTCAATAGTTTAGTTGTTCTTTCCTTTCCTAGTTTAATTCTTAGCTTAGTCTTGTATGTTTCTTTCTCTAATGATTTCATTTACTGTTGTCTTGCTTAGCTAACCCAACTAAGCTTGTAAGCACCTCTGTTTTTCTCATTTAGGTGACAAAAGAGGTGCAACAGATTAGCGACTCCATTGGGGAAAGGTATCAATTTCCTACCCCATTTGGGTTTTTCTAACTCTTCTTTTGGTTTATTTAACCTGTAGGTACCTAAACTGGTCCAAGCCGACCTGCAAAACATCCAATTCAAAGCTGAATTGAGAGAATTCCATTTGGAATTTTCTTCACAGTCGTGTGACAGGTGTGCGTGGGTTTATTGGTCCACAGTCATGCATCATGCGCACGTGCACCAAAGTTGTTGTGTTTTCCAGCGCCCTCTACGCACCTACACCCAAAATTCTGTTTCGATCTGCACATTGGCGCTTAGTGCGCCTCTGTCTACTCTGAGACCCGCACACCTGTGCAAAAAAATACACATTGTAAGCCTTTTTTGTGATTTGGGGAAGGCCCCTAGCCTTGTTAAAGATGATTTCATGCATATTGTAATATGCACCACACTTATTTCCCTCTCCATATAAAGGGATTAGTAAAAACACATAGGCACTTAGAGGGTTTAAAATCATTATTTCCTCTTTTGCTTTTATTTTTCCACATGGATGGCTTGCTTTGACTAAGGATATAAGTTGGAATCATTTGTAATCACATAAAGCTTGCATTGGGACCAGAAGTTGGATAACAATCATTTTGTATTCTCTTCTCTCGCATTTCAAAGCAACCTTGAGAATCAGAAAAAGGTTGTAGGACAATTTCATCTCCCTTGAAAAGATTAAAACCTTTAGGAGAGGACAAAAGCCCCCCTCGGGACTCCTCATAGTTTATTTTTCAAACACATCTTAATATTGTAACGGGCCCATACATGCCCACATGTTACAAAGATAGGATAGTGTTGAAATTTACTTTCTTAGATTAAATCACTAGGGCAGTTTAAAGGTTTTGTAATGGGCCCATACATGCCCACATGATCACAATCTAGGATAGTTTCAAAGCTTTCTTAGATTAAATCACAATAGGGAGTTAAACTAATAGTAAAGGACCCATATGTCCACATCCTAGTTGCCTAGGGACTTTTGAATTACGCAAGGTTGTACCAAAGGCATTTAGTTAATTAGGTAATCAACACTTGTAAGGACCAAGCGAAGTCCACATGCAGCAAGGTGACACCTAATTCATTAAAACATTGGCACACTTTTGCTCATTCACACACAAAAGTCACTTATCACTCACATAGTTTTCATCTCGAAACGTGGAGGTCAAAGTAAGTTTCCTCCAAAGGGATTCTGAAACACCCCGCCCTTTTCTTGACGAAACTATCCACTCCCCTCTAATTTCAACGTGATTGGTTCACACCCCCAATCTCTCAAACAACCACATCTAAAAAATTTCTAAAAACTCACTAAGTTTTCCTCCATAGGAGGTGCCAAAAGAAATCTTTTAGTCTAGGTAGGATTTCGGGTATAGGAATCCAAATAACTCCCCATTATCTGGTTCTCACATTTTCAAAACAATAGAACTTGTCAAATAGGGAACTTTAAATCCTCCAAGTCAAGTGTTCCTAACACCATAAGGCAGGGAGATACCCGTGAAGGGTTGAAGGCTGAGGTTCGGTTGTTCTGTGTGTCCCCCCTTGAGGCACCCACCTCTTGGATGGGATCCAGCTCGTGACCCATTTCTTAGGCCAAAAATCTAAATGTTGCACTTTGACCGAGGTACCTAGTGACCAAATTTTAGGACATCTACCCAGGTGGAAATTGTGGGCTGCAATTGCACCTTGATCAAATTTTGTGTGGCTATTGGGAAATATCACCAGCTCTTTCAGGATATGCCCCCTTTACCCCTCATTATAACTGATTACTTCATCCTTCACTAGTTTCTCTTACGGTGACTTCAGACCCCACTGTTGAGTACTATTGGAAGGTCCAGTGTTATTTGAGAGGAAGGACGTTACGTCTTTTAGGACATGATCTTTTGTTTTCTTTGATTCCCCACATGGACAAAACCCACTTATCCACATATATGCTTCTTTATCAAAACACTTTATGTATGATGCACTTAAGATTACATTTGATTTAGATATATATTGTGTAAAGTTCAAAAATTGCAGCAAACACTCTTGTTTATTTATCACTCTCACCACCATTTTCACATATCCACTCAGCTAGTCAGACATCATAGGGGACCCACAGAACCCCCATCGTTCCAGACGCTTGCTGAACCTCCCTCCTATTTTAGGGGGAGTTCCTAGTCTCGCCAACTCATCGGTTCCACCTTCTCACACCCCTGTGAGTGCCACTGTCTTAGGATCATCTTTGCTTGGTTCCACCTTACTTGGGTCCAATTCCCAAGGTCCACCGTCCACTCACTCTCCTTTACACGGAAACAGGGGGCCAACATCCTCTCAAGGGGGAAGTACCAACCCACCTAGCCCCCCTCAAGAGTCAGGTTCATAGAACACTCACACCATGGCTAGAACTAATCCTCCTCCACCTCTCCAAATGTCATATTTGGCCTCTCTTAACATACCATATCTAAGAAAACTCACAAATGATCCTACATTGCATGACCCCACATGGCTTGCAATGCCTACCAAACTACCTTCAGATATTCCCAAGTTTGAAGGAAAGGCAGGAGATGACCCTGCCAACCATGTCATGAATTTCCAATTATGGTGCTCTTCCAACAGCATTATGGATGATTCCATCTAACTACAATTATTTCAACGCACACTCATTAGCCCATCAGCTAAATGGTATGTAGATGAAAAATCAGGGTCCCATGCGACTTTTGAGTCCTTGGCCAAAGCATTTTTTACCTTCTTCCAATTACCAATCCGCCATGACAATGGTCTTGAACTATTCTCTAATTTTAAACAAACCTCAGCCACACATATCACTGATCACATTCACGAGTGGCGTCAACGACATAGTTTGTGCAAAGAAGAAACCACCAAACAACAGTGTCTTGACTAGTTTCTCAGATCACTTGTCTCTCTCCTCGGTTAAGATGTGGCTTCCACCTTCCCTCAATCAGAAGAAGAAGCCATCAGTAAGTCTCAACAATACGACCTCATCTATTCTCAATCAGGGTACTTGTACACAGTACTTCCTGATCTCCCAAAACCTGTGCCATTCGACCAAGATAAACCCAAGATGTCTCACTCAGTAGACGGATTGATTGGTAACACCAAGCACCACAATCCACAACCCCAACAACCACCAATGTATGGCACACCTCAATATCCGTCGGCATATGGGGGAACCTCTTATTACCCTCCACCTTCTTATCAACAACCATACCCTATTGCTCTTCCTCCACCCATCAGTGGGCCACCGCCGGCACCCCCAATACACCCACCTATCCAAACAAGCTCGGGTACTCCCTCTACCTCAGCTTATACTCTAAGTACTAGCAAACGCACCATGCCTTCCTATGTACCTTACGGATCATTACCACAAAATAATTCATACTTTCCATTTCCTGCCCCCCCCCCCAACCCATGACTCAACCACAAGGACACCCTCACGCTGGGGTGAATTTTCTTCAACCCTCTCTCGTTTAGCAATATCAAAATTTTGAACAGCTGAATACGGAAAATCTGACCCATCAGTTCAATAATGCCAAAAAGAAAGGAAAAAACCAGAACAATAACAACCCAGGTCAAGGCAGGAATCACCCCCAACAGAACCAACCTACTGGGGGCAACCAGAACCAAGGAAATCAAAACCCCCAAGGGGGAAACAACAAAAAATGTCAAGGGAAAAATAACAATAATCTTAGAACCAACTTCCCTTGCACCCTTTGTGGTGAGTTTGGTCATCATACTCATCATTGCCCCCAAATTGTTGATTTTAAATGGATGAAAGACTTAGTGAATGGACCACATACTCTAGCACCGCCTACCCCTCAACAGGCCCCACAACAATACGTGCAACAACCACCCCCAGTTGTGCTGCAATTCCACACCAGGGTGTGATAAACACCCAATAGGACATGCAGCCTACCCCATCACAGTTGGAACAATATATCAATCCAAACAATCTACCATATCGTACTATCCTCCTCACCAGTGAGGAAGAAACCCTTCTGCAAACACGTAGTCATCAATACCGTGCACCCACTGAGTCTCCTCCCATTTCCCCAGAAACACTCCCAACACCAATGGGACCTCCTTTGATGATCCCTCTCCCTAACGCGGAAACACCTCTTCGCATCCCTCACATCCATTTGCGTAGGAATGTCCACAACCCGCAGGCTAGGGCAGCTCATAATTACAGTTTGGTCGATGAATTAGCACAATCCCTGGCTGCCATGTCAGTCTTAGAAGTCCTTCAAACTTGTCCTACTCAGCAAAAATCATTACTTTTCTCCTTGGGGGTAGTTGACCCCGCAGATACTCAACTCATCACATTTGATCTCAACAGTGGGGAGCCTCGTCTCCCCGCTCTCATCACTTTTCAAATCCCAGTAAAAATTCAAAACATCACAGTTCATCGATTCATCATCGATGAAGGTGCATCCACATGCATCATGTCCAAGTATGTATGGCAGAAACTTGGTTCCCCTGAACTAATACCATCTGCCATTACCTTAAGAGCTTATGATAGACAACCATCTTCTCCCGAAGGGCTCTTCCAAAATGTCCCTGTAGAACTCGAGGGCAAGACCATTCTCATCGACATTGAAGTTATCGATGCCCCACTTGATTACAATATCTTATTTGGTCGTAGCTACATGTACGCTATGAAGGTAGTTGCCTCTTCCATCTTTCAAACCATGATGTTCCCCCATAATAGGAAGATCATAACAATTGACCAAGTTTCACATTATGAGCCTAACCCTTCTTCCAACATTGATAACATTCTCCCCCTCATCCACAGTGATTCTGAAGCATACCCACTCATCGAAATGGGTCCTGGAATTTTCAAAGACCCATCCTTGTTAGGAACTTACCATGGGGCACCACCACTCCTTCATCCTTCCAATTAGGTATCTATCGTATCATCCAAAGGAACTGACCTTGATAATACAATTCCTCCCAGGGAGGCTTCTCTCATATCTGACATCCCACTAGTCACAGAGCCCCTCCCTCATGAGCCTCCTGTGAACTCGTCGGCTCCACTAGTTCAAAATTTCACCTCACCCCAAGGCCATATCCTAGTCTGGGATATAGTTCCCCAAGCCATTACTCAAATCCCTTTCTTTTACCCTCCACCAGGAGTACAAGCTTTCCAAGTAGTCGCAACACTTACTCTCCCTAATATGGTGTTGGCAATCCCAGTTTGGTATTTACATCCACCAGATTTGGTTCCTCAACCATCCCTTCCCCCCCAAACAGAAGGAATCCCAATGACGATTCCCATACTCACTCCCACCATACCCTCTATACCCCCACTCAATAATCTCCCTGCCATAGCTGGGGGCAGGCGAAAGAAGGAGCCCACAACTCCACTTCCCCCACGCGTCCAACCTCCTTGCGCATTATGTGAGAAAGATGGACACCCAACCAACAAATTCCCATCTCTAACCAAATCACATAACCTAATTCAACTCAATCAAACACCATCATCGTTCGTCACTTTAGCAAGTATTTTCGCTACCTCCCCTAACGAAAGTAACAAAGGGCTACAAACCAAATTCTCTTGCGCCATATGTTCAGAATATGGCCATTATACACACCATTTCCCAGTGCTACCTCACTTCTGACAGACATTAGTAGCAGTACACCAAAGCTTCCAGAAAGAACCCAATCCAGCTACATCATCCCTACCAAAAATTACTAACATCCATTATGTCACGACTTCAGTCAACGAATGTATGATATTCCCTTGCTCTCTATGTGAAAACTTAGATCATTTCACATATCAATGTTCCATGATCATTAAATACAGGCAACGCCATATGCCCCTGATTCAAACTTATGTACCCCCTACAGAATCGATAATTGACCTTACCTCATCACTAGAGATTCGCCATGTTATTTCTCCTTAACCAAAAGCACTCCCACTTCCTCCATGGTTCTTGGATGACTTACATGAGGATTTACCCCCAAATCCCCCCAATTCTCCCGTTCATTTCCCCACAGAAATTTTATGTCCAACTACCACTAGTACTCCTTAGTACCTCGACATTTGGTTTATGTCAAGTGAACCATCGCAATCTCATTGCATCATTTCCCTCACTTCTTCATCACCAGTGGATAACCACACGGCGATAGTCATTGATATCACTCTTTATGATCCCTTGTATTCCTGACAATTCTACTGTGATGAGGACATACTTGAGGAATTAACCACCCTCGACTACCCATGGGATGCGCTACACCACAGAGCACTCTTCTTTCCATAGGAAGCCTTCACACCTCCTAACCAACACCCCATTTACACAGTCGAAACCAAGGATTTTATCCCATCAGGGCATATCGACTATTTCAACAACCCCATCCCTACCCCTGTTTCTTTTGAGGAAGGCAACATGGCCAACATTTCCCCTACCATCAAAATCGATATTTCCATCAGAAATGGAGTCGTCGACGAAATTACCATTGGCACCACATGCACCCTTGAAAAAAAAACCGCCTATAAATGTCTCTTCCAAGAATATCGGGATATTTTTGCCTGGTCATACACAGAGATGCCTGGCCTGGACCCCTCTATTGTCGAACATCACATAGACACTTGGCCTGATACCACACCAGTGCACCAAAAAAAATGACTACTACACCCATCCAAAGAAGTGGCCATTAAAGCCGAGATTGAAAAATTACAAGTGATAGGGTTCATCTACCCCATCGCCTATACCTCATGGGTTTCCAACCTTGTACCCGTTAACAAAAAATAGAGCACTATTCATGTATGCACGAACTTTCACGATCTCAATCATGCCTATCCCAAAGAAAACTTTCCAATGCCTTTCAACGATTAAATTATCGACGACTGCACAGGCCATAAGGCTTTATCCTTCATGGACGGTTTCTCTGGCTATAACCAAATCCAAATCCACCCAGCCAATCAATACAAAACCGCATTCACCACCCCTTGGGTTACTTTTGCATATAGCATCATGTATTTTGGCTTAAAAAACATTGGGGAAACTTTCCAATGGGCCATGACATATATTTTTCATGATCTAGCTCACATCATCCTCGCATACTTGGATGACCTCACAGCTCGATTCACAAAATGCACCCAACATCTTGATGATTTACGGATCATCTTCCAACGATGTCGTCAGTACAACATCCGCTTGAACCCCCTCAAATGTATGTTCTGCATCACTATTGGGCACCTCCTCGGATTCATCGTTTCCCAAAGAGGTATTACCGTAGACCCCCTCAAAGTCCAGGCCATCATAGAAATTCTACCCCCCCCCCACCGGAATTTACGCCAACTCCAGAGCCTACATGGAAAAGATAACTTTCTACGGCGATTTGTCCCAGACTATGCCACTTGAGCACGCAGTTTCCTTAGCTTACTACGCCACGACATCCCATTTCACTCGGATGAACATGCCCAAAAAGCGTTCGACGATCTTAAAATAGAACTCTCTAATGCCCCTTTAATTAGTTCACCTGACTATAATTGCGACTATATCCTCTACATATCAACATCAGTTGTCTCAGTAGCAGAATTTCTCATTCAAATCGGTGATGACGATCATGAGCATGTCATTTACTATATTAGTAAAAACCTCTCAGGACCACCCTTGAAGTATAAACATGAAGAGAAACTAGCCCTCGCAGTCATCCTCACAATCCAGAAACTGTGCCATTACATTCTGCTTCGCACGACTAAAGTCATAGAAAATTCCAACCCCATGCAATACTTTCTCAGTCGTCGGCAAATTAATGGCAAATTTTCCCGATGGATCGTTATCCTTCAAGAGTACGATCTTGAATTTTCAACACCTAAGAGAAAGAAAGGTCTTGTCTTCGCCGAACTTGTCATGACCTTCCCCTCTAATACTACCAGTGCCCCCGTCAATACCGACTTCCCCAATGAACATCTCTTTTATATCACTTCGGATGATCCTTGGTACGATGACCTCCTCGTCTACCTCCAAACCCAAAAGTTTGGTAACCACCTCTCACGAGATGATCACCGTCATATTTTCCACCAAGCCCCCCGATATCTCCTCATCGAAGATATCTTATATTGACAAGGGGTCAACACCATACTTCGTCGATGCTTGACTATTGACGAGGTCGATAGAGTCTTGAACGACTACCATAGCGACGCGTGCGGGGGGCATCTTTCGAGAATGTCCACTACTCAGAAAATCATCCGAGTGGGTTACTTTTGGCCTACATTATTTCACGATTGCATTCACGCCGTGAAGTGATGCAATAAATGTCAGCTTTACGCCAACAAAGCATGAGCACCACCTGCTCTTTTCCACCCAGTCATTACTACATGCCCCTTTTGTAAATGGGGCATCGACTTCATGACTTGTAACCCCCCATCCGGCAATGGACAAAAATACATCGTCGTCACAGTCGATTACTTCACAAAATGGGCTAAATCCATGCCCACCTTCAACAACACCGCTAACACTACATCGCATTTTTTCTTTAATCACATCATATCCTGCTTTGGAGTACCACTCCAACTCGTTTCCAATCACAGGAAATATTTCGAGAATGAGATTTTCGTCGAACTCTCATCACGGTTAGGATTCTCCCACGAGTTTGCCTCACCATATTACCCATAGTATAACAGACAGGTCGAAGTAGTTAACAAGGTCCTCAAGACCATGTTGCAGTGCACAATTAACAAACATAAGACCAATTGGCATCATATGTTATTTTCCGCACTATGGGCTTACTCTACGACCGTGAAAACGGCCACTGGTTTCACACCATTTCATCTAGTTCATGGGGTCGAGGACACTCTTCCTATCGAGTGTGAAATTCCCACCTTACGCACTGTAATTGAGCTATTACCCGACACTACTCCAATGGAGAAGCATTTGTTGAACTTAGAGTCCCTAGATGAAGATCCTCGATCTTCATTACATAACAATGAGGCAGCCAAAAAATGGTCAAAATCCACCTTTGATCTCCATGTCAAACTTCTCTCATTTCACGAAGGCGACCTCATCCTTGCTTACGATATCACTCACGATACCCTCGGTTATGGAAAATTCAATTCACTGTGGCATGGCCCCTACATTATCCAACATTGTCTCACCAAAGGCGCATACATCCTGGCTTCTCCCGAGGGCCCCTCTCTCAAAGAACCTGTCAACGGGATATACTTAAATAAATTTTATGCCTAAGCATAGCCATTCTACATTAGGTTATTTATTTTATAGTGTTTTTAATCTTTTTTCCATACCTCACATCTAAACTATCATTTGTGTTATTGATAGATGCTTCCTCCATTGGCCTACCACATCAGTTACGCTGACGGTGCCAATCGTTGGACACAAAATCTTTCTTCGGTAGATTGGGCCCTCTATACCCCCTCACATGAACTGTTCCACTCTAATGACATATGTTTGGGTTCAGCAACCAACAACCAAGCTAAGTACACTGCCATCATTGGCCTCCTCACCGATGCCAGCCATCATCGTATCTATCACCTTAGCGTCTTACTTGACTCCCAACTAGTCGTCCTCCAGCTCAACAATGTGTACTGTGTCTGTGATCCTTGCCTTTTTCTCAAATATCTGCAAGTTAGACTTTTATCTCGGCATTTTGATTTCATTACATTTACACATATTCCAAGACAATTTAATCAAGTCACAGATAACTTAGCTAACATTGTATTAGATTGGCATATATCACATCAAGATACATTTACACATACATAAACCATCAAGAGTTTGTCACAACATATATAAGATTAGACATCATAAATAACATTAAGAAACACACATGTAAACATCACAAAGACCCCAAAATATATATCCATATATATGTATAAATGGGTCACCAGTGCCATCAAAATGTTTACATACACATAGAATACATCGTATACAAAATCCGCATGTTAGTAAAGCACCTCAGTACAAAACTAGTGTCACTACACCAAAATGGGCTCACCAGCCTATATACAATATACAAAAATACACATAGAGACACTCAAGGTGCCTCTAGAGCACCACCTCCTTCCCCTCCCTCAGGCGGTGGTGCCCCACCCACTATCGGTCCCTCCAGACCTGGAGGTAACCGCCCAGGCATCGCAGCACCTGCTACTGCTACTCACCGAACAACGATCCTCCACATCATCGGAACTCCCACACACTGCTCCAGGACACCCTCATCCTGGATGGGTGACCACATTCCCTCAGGCACTCCCTGTAGCACTGCCTCCAAGCGATGTCTAATATCCTCAAAATATACCTCGGCCTCCGTCGGAGGAGCATGCGATGGCCCGACACCAAGGTCATCAAAATGGCATCTCTCGTCACCGGCTGGTCTAGCCTAAACTTCCTCGCACTGACGTCTCTCTCTTTCTCACGGCTCTCCCCGTGGCGGTCTCACCGGCTCCTGATGAGCTGGTGCTCTCACCATCTCAACCTCACGCCCGTGAGGTCCCACATCTGCACATACAAACAACCAAATGATAGTATCAGCATCTATACAAAATACACATGTCATACTATCTCAAAAATCAAATATATCAAAATCACAAACATACCTCGGTGGTCGAACACCTCCCCTAGAGGTAACACCATATCTAGATCACCTCGGAAATCCACTCCATAATATGGATACTGTAGTATGATCTGTGGCATTTTCCACCACACCTGTGTTCCCTCGGCCGTGAAAAAATGGTCACCCTCACCACCACCGTGGTGAACCAAAATCGTCGACCACTGCATCAGTCTTGGCTCTCACGCACCAGGTGCGCCCAATAACACTCTAGGGCGCAACATCGGCACCCTCTCCAAAAACCAGGCCACCAAGATGGACCCAAAGGCAAAATCCCCTGAGTCTGTAGTCCAACACCTATCCAGCTGCCCTACCATCTTGGCATGCAGCATCAAGCCCCAGGAAAAATTCTCTCCTGCCAATTCCCTCCCCGTAATCCTCAGCTGACCACCACTGATCCGCTAAGTCACGAGGGACCCATATACCCTCACAATCATCGTTGTTACACGGTAATGAACTAAAGCATCCATAGCCCTGATACTCACTATGGAGCCTGACATAAAGTTCTCTCTAGAATAGTACCTATGGCCTAAGGTATCCAACTTCCCATCCCAAGGTAACACGGGCTCCGCCGATAGGGGCGTCACCCAAAAAGAGAGCCCAGTCAGAAAATAAACATCCTCCACTGCAGTGAAGGCTAGTTGCAATCCCCACACCATAAAACAATGCAGATTCGGACTCCACATCTGGATCAAAAACTACAGAAGATACTCCTGAGCCCATATCAAAAGGAACTCGAAGAACTTCAGCAGCCCATAGACTGCCAAAGTGGTACGAACCCCCGACTCCTCAATAGCCACAGCATCCCTCAACTGTGACAAGTCCCTCTCTCGCCAGTGGACGGAGATCATACAAATGATTTCCTGCAACCACATAAATACAGTCCTAGATGAGCCATATCAAACATAAACACAGTAAAATCTCCAAAAAAGATGATATTTGCACCCCTCAGCCTTGCCCCCAAAGTGCAGTTGTTTAACCCACATGCGTGCACATATGCGCACATGTTCACCCCACAGGCGTGCACATATGTGCGCCTGTTCACCCCACAGGCACGCACACATGCGCGCTTGTTCATCCTACAGGCGCGCATGAGTGTACGCATGTCTTCCATATAGAGGTGCCTCCATGCGCCCCTGTCATGAACACAGGCATGCATCACAGCACGTCTGTCCACTACACAGTCGTGCACCCACGTGCAGCTTTGTAGAAAACATACGCACATACCATGCATGCCTTTTTCCCCCCTACGGGTGCATCCATGCGCGGATATTTGGATAACAGGTGCGCACCCATGCACGCATATTTATGGATCGCCCGCGCACTGGGGGGGGCACACCCATAAAAACCCTTGTACAGCCCTTCGTACAGGCCTTGCCCACAAATTGAAAACCTACTTCTATGCAGGATGATAAGACTACTAACCTGAAGCTCATTGGTCCTAAATCAACTGCCTCGTTCTCCTGGAATCTCCAAATCTCCTCTGAATATATCTCGTCTAGTCACTCTGACAACAGGTACAAATGAGGTGGCAATGTGGGCCCTGTTATCGCACAGTTTGTATTTTAGGTCACAAGCTATAGGATAGAGGACAAACTGGCGTAACAGGAACCTTCCCCACCCAATGTCACCTCGATGGGGAGGTTCTTTCTGTTTAGGGAGGTTATCCCAGGGGAGACGTCCCCGGTAACCTGGGGTTTGAAGAGGCAAAGGATACAAGGTCAAGTGTTAAGATTTCCCTCCTCCCAGGTTACCACCAGTATCAGATAGTTTGGCTAATCAACCACTAAAAGAAGTGTAGGCCCTGTTGAAAACACCTGCCTGGAACAAGATAATAACAACACAATATATATATTTGCAGGCTATAACTCAAAGGGTTAGTACTTCTTTAACTATCTAATTTCATTCAATAAGCAATGTAATAGATACAATATGAAGTCAACGTTCTGCTAATTAGCCTACGAAAGATCATCAATTTATCAATATCTACCAAAATGACCAAGCCAACAGTATATTCAATCAATAATTTGTTCAATAAATGCTTGACGTCATCACTAAATTGCTTATTATTGCACCTTTTGCTGCGTCAAGATGAGATATTCACTATGACGTCAACCTTTATTTTGTTAGTAATGTTAGTTAGGGTTTTGAATTTAGGGTTTTTAAAGGTTGTTATGTACACTAGAGGCTCAACATTGGAGATATAACCAGTGCCTTAGGGCATATGGAGTCAAAAGCAAGGGCACAAGGTCTCGGGAGGATGAAAACCTAGAGACTAGAGGGTAGGGTTCTATGGTGCTACAATGGCAGGGCCCTAGAATCAAAACCCTAGGGGAAAGAGGCTCACTCTGGTGTTGCTTAAGCAAGGCCTCATGCTCTTTCCTCCTTCTCTAAATAAACTTGGCAAAATGGCTAATTCAAAGTATAAATTTAAGGGAGAAAGTGTTGCAAAGGCAATGCCTTCAAACCCTAGAAGGTGAAACCCTAGGTGTAGTCAAACTAGGCCTAGGACATCTCCTCTTTTCAACCTATAACTTCAACACTAGCTCAGAAAAAAGGAAGACAAGTGTAGCAACGGCTAGGCTATATCTTCTTTCTTCAATGGCTGAAAACTATTTCTCAACAAGGGGACATGTAGCAATGACCTACTTGTGTGCTTGCTACCTAGGGTTTTAAAATCAGCAATATAATAAGCAAATGTAAGAAATTAAGCCTACAACCATTCACTTAAGAAGTTTTGCATGAAAAAATTACTTACATGTCATGAAGAAAGCATAAGAAAACCCTAGTTGTAAACCTTTCTTGAGAGAAATGCCATAAATGCCAAGAAAAAACCTCCAAGAACAAGTGCACCTCACTTTAAAACACCAAAATTACCCTAGTAGGGCACAAGAATTAAGATCTCACAAGAGAGTGAGTTGTGTTGTCTTCAAAATGAGGGAAATCATCCTCAATTTATATCATCCAATGACCTTTAATTTAAAAATTAGGTTATTAAAACAACCGACAAGGCTGACTACTAAAAATCATATTGTTTTACATTTAACTGCTAAATAAAAGCCTAAATGAGCAATAAGCAGGACGTCTGGCCCCTCTGAGGGAGACATTGGCCCTTTTTAGGGAAAAACACAGCACTAGAAGGCAAACGTTAGCCCTCTCTAGGCCTCCAAACTCTGCCACACGTGCCAAAACTGCTCTGTCAAAGTACCACTCACTGGAGGTGACGTCATGGCTCCTAGATGACATCCTGGGGCATCAGAAAACACACGTTCCACCTGCAGTGGGTCAATCCCCTTAGGCTGAGTTCAGCCAAGACGTCCTGGATGAAAACGACCTCCTCCTTCTCGTATGCAAAGGCTCGATCAATCATCATCCTGTCTCTGCTCCTGATGAGGTCCCAACAACCATCTAATGAGCTCTTCAGCCCCATGGAGGTCCGAACTGGTCATCTCCCCATGTGTACCGATCCACCTGGTACCTGTCCGTCGGGTATGGTCCTGCACATCAAAAACTTCGCCCTCCATGGGCTCATTAGTCCTCGGGATCATAGCAATGCCAATCATATCTCATCATTAATTTTATCAAATGCATGCATAAGACCCCTAGCATATCATCTAATATCTCAAAGACATTACACTGACCTACTATACAAAGTCGAAGGAAAGACAAAGTGCCCTGTTGGGCCACCATCCATAAGAAGAGGAAATTTTCCAAAGGATATCATTCAAGCCATGTAATACGAGGTGGTATGGTCTAAGGATGTCCAGACACAGTGAAAACCAGGGGTGGGTATTATCCGTGGGTGCCTTTCTAGGAGGTGAGTTGTACCTATCATGGATGCAGTTCTTTCCAAGCCCTTTATTGCCTTTATTCTTTCTTTTATTTATTTATTTTCTTTCTTTTTACTTCAAGGTCCAACCAGAGGACACTGCCTTGGCATGGTGACCAGAGCTGACAGTGTTACCCAAGAGTATTTTCGCAGAAATGATAAGGCTAGCTCGTGATGAGACCCCCTTTCCCTTGGCCATGCAACCAAGGGTCATTGCCCTAGCGTGGTGACCAAATAATGGCAATGTCATACTGTTAGATACCTATGAACAATGGTCGGCTCGTGATGAGACCCCCCATCCTCTTGGCTAGGTCTTGTTTTATTACTTTTCTTCGGGTCCCTCTTGTTTCTTATCGAGAGGATTTTTATTTCCTTCTAGGGGATCCCTGGGCGAGGCATCTCTAGGTTTTATTTCCTATGGCTTTTATCTTTTACCAGCTGCATTTACCTCCTGGGCCTTTAACCCCTTCTTCCCACAAGATAAAGTGTAACCCCTCAAATAGGTCATCCTAATGCCCGGACTAGGGGAATGGGATAGATGAATGGGAGATAAGATGTAAAATGATAATATGGTGGGAGCGAACGATGGATTTTCAAAATCCCCCCCTGGTGGCTAACCAAAACCTATGGATACAAGCTTGCTAGGGCACACCATTTATCCCCCCAACCATGGTCAAGGGGGTTAGTGTAAGATCCAAGCAGTTGTCAAAAATGTAAGGAACCTGATGCATACATCTGAAAGTTATAATGATCAAACATGACACATACCATGATACCTGGACCAATTACCTCATGGAGAAAGAGTCTTCTCCTATGCAAGTCCAAGCCAATGGTGATGGATGATGCTGCTGCTGACAGGACAGGTCTGATGAAAAAGAAGAAGGATGGGCCCTCCAGGGCCATGCTCAGGTCAATCCTTCTCTCTGTACTCCATGTCTAGGACCTGTGGGCCTCGAGACATGATCTCCTAGTTATCCCTAGAAATCGGGGATAACAGGCCCTATAACTATATATAACCCTTTTCACCAAACTTCCAAAACCCATTCTGGGAGCTCCGGGTGTACGTTTTTTGATCCGTCTTCAGCCACGGGATCAACATCCCATCATCTACATCAAGACAGTCCCCAGGCCATTTTTTATCCTTAGCCCCCGGGGCACCATTTTTTCATACTCCATCCAGGTATGCATGCTCATGTTCAAAATTATCAAATAAATGCTTGAATGTTCGATTCTCTTCATATATTGTTCACGTTGGGTATTTGGTTTTCATGTGTCCAGGTACTTGGTCATCATACATGAGTGCAACCCCTTCAGGTATATAATCAACATTGGCATGTAATAATTCCCTCTGAACCTCAATTGTATCTCCAGTCACACCCTCTGAAATTCACCTTTAGGGTCCCCATATATGGCTCTGCAGTGCCACCACCTCCATTGCATTTTGGGTACTGTCACCCAATAGCACTCTCCCCCACATGAGTTGTCCCATTCATAGCACCCCTTGGCACTTTGACACTCATGTCATTTTTCAACCCTTTAGGGATGGGAGTCCCGATAGTCTTACATCATGTCGTAAATCAACCACATACTCCTTCTCCTCATTTTGCTAGCTTTCCCAATGGACTCCCAAGTTATCTCTTCAAGGTTATATTTTGACTGCACCTCCGCAGTATCATTAACCCTCCATTTCATCCACATCAGTTTTCCCATCTGCAAATTTCCCTCCATTTCATCTACCTCATACAGAAACCCACCCATAGGGCCCCCAACCTCCACCAGTTCTCCAAGCACATTGCGCCCTAACCAGCCAACCATATTGCATTGGGGCACCCATTTCTATATTTGTACACTCATCCCAAATTATTCTTTATTCATTTGGTACTTGTAAAAAGCCTTCGTTTCCAGCATTTACATATCTTTTTGTCGCCACATTTGGCGACCTTCTTCCCTTTTTTGGCAAACACAACCCATGTCACCCTTGGTTGGGGAACTCCTTATCATCTACTCCTATATCTACCTTTGCTCTCTGAGTTTGTTCACTTTGTCCCGCCTCTAGAACAACTTATCCCCCGCCGCGTTGTCCCCTTGACACTCGACCTAGTTGAACGATTGTGACCACTTATCCTTTGCATATATCCCCAGCCAAGGGAAGTATTGAGTCTCCACACATCTTGACTTTCATGTACCTCCTTAGTTCCTAACCTCACCTAGTAGATTTCTCGAAGCCCTTTTCTTCTTGGAGTCGCATCCCCCTTTTTGTCGACGTCAGCACAGGTTCCAGAAGGGCGACAGTATCTTGACTCTCATTACCTTTCCAATGAGAGGTCTTGAACAACACAGGGAGAACCATAATTTCTCCCTGTTGTCATTGACCCCCATAACATTCGATTTCAACACTTTCTCATGTTACTTTGCGACTATTGCAGTTATTTATTATATTCGTTGAAGACCTCTGAACTTGGTTGGGCTATCAATGCCCACAGTGTATGTGATACTTCTTACAGGTATCCCTGCCTACTATTCAGAGTATGTTCCTCACCAGACTCATCCTCTACCTTTAACAAAACCACCCCTGAGGGCGCTGCAATGATCTACATCAACACACAGTTTCAGTTACTGTACAAACCCTTCTTTTTGAGTTACATGACATGAGCATGGGACATCCCCACCTCGTTTGTACACAATTTATTTTACACACCTTATGGAAGGTTGGGTCCTACAGGTTCCCTTCTCCCTCCAATGGGTCACTCTTGATACTCTCACTATCGCTTTTTCTTACAACGGCACTCTCAGTAGAAGAAACATTGATGAATTTAGGCTATACTTATGCTCCTAACCTCATCCATAAGGGGGCATCTGTTATCATTGAAATTTCATCCGCAAATGGTTACAGGAATCCATCATATTCAAACAGTTATGAGGGCACCCATGGACCAAAATTACCAAAAATCATTTCCAAAAAGTCCAAAAACTATACAACCAGTGATAAAATTAAGGTGTGCTATGACTACATAGGGCGTGCGTGCACATGCACAAACCAGAAACGTACAAAAAGTGCACATGTGCACGATGAGCGATTGTGGTCGCTAAAATCTGCGCACACCTGAGAATGGCACATTTATGAGATTGTTCGGCCTCCCACCCACTTCTAGTTCAACTTCCAAGTTGATTTTACATCCAAATATCGGCTAGATCCGACTGGGTGGCTGGTTAAAGCCCTAAAAATTCCCTAAACAACCCCTTTTCACACTTAAATATGGTTGCACAATACCTCAAAGTGGTGCTATAAAACAAGGCCATGGGTGCTCTACATTTTCAAGGAATTCATTTGTAAGGTTATGTTGCTGCTATTCTCTTGGGGAATCCTCCTTTCTCATTAAGAGCATACTAGCACCATTACATTGGGGCAATCCATCTCACCTCTTGAGTGGATTAGCTTGGGATTCTTTCACCATTTCTTTCAAGTTTCAAAGTTGTAAGAAGAGCTTAGTTGTGGAGGTCCAAGAGCCCTCCCTTGGAGGAAGAAGGGACCCAAATTCCTCTTTCTTCTTGGTGTTTTCTTTTCACTAATACAATTCTTTCCATTGGTGACATGAGTATTGTTTGTTTCTTGTTCTTATGTCCTTATGCTCAATAGTTTAGTTGTTATTTCCTTTCCTAGTTTAATTCTTAGCTTAGTCTTTTATGTTTCTTTCTCTAACCCTTTCCTTTACTGTTGTCTTGCTTAGCTAACCCAGCTAAGCTTGTAAGCACCTCTGTTTTGCTCATTTAGGTGACAAAAGAGGCACAACACCTGTACATGGACAGGGCCATATTCAGCCATGTCCATGTTGAGGGACAAGCCTGAATTCGAGCATGTCTCTATACATGGACAGGGCCGAATATGGCCCTGAATTCGATCTTGTCCCTGTACATGGACGGGCCCGAATATGGCCATGTCCATGTATAGGGACAAACCCAAATATGGTTAGTCTTATTATTATTAATCCTAGTATTAAATTGTTAGATTTAAAATTGTATGAAATTGTATAATAGTTGATCTTTTTATAAAATTGTATAATAGTTAGATTATTCAATTGTTAGATTTAATAATCTTTTGTATAATAGTATAAAATTGTATAATAGTTAGATTATTAAATTGTTAGATTTAAAATTGTATAATAGTTAGTCTTTGTATAAAATTGTTAGATTAGATTTTAGATTTTCAATTTTATAGTGTTAGAGTGTTTACATATTTGTATTCGTCCATGTCCATGTACAGGGATAGGCCCGAATATTTGGCCCTATCTAGGTACAAGGACATGCTCAAATATTTGGCCCTATCTATGTACAGGGACAAGCTCGAATTAGGGTATGTCCCTGTACATGGACATGGCCAAATTCGAGCCTTTCCTTGTACATGGACAGGGACAAATATGGCCCTATCCATGTACAGAGACAGGCCCGAATTATACCGTACATTACTAGAATTATACCTCCAAAGAGTAAATACTATTAGATTATTAAATTGTTAGATTTAATAAAACAATTGTATCATAGTTAGATTATTAAATTGTTAGATTTAAAATTGTATAATAGTTACTCTTTGTATAAAATTGTTCGATTAGGTTTTAGATTTTCAATTTTATAGTGTTAGAGTGTTGACAGGGCCTTATTCAGCCATATCCATGTACAGGGACATGCCCGAATTTGGGCATGTCCCTGTACATGGACATGACCGAATACGGCCCTTCCCATGTATAGGGACATGCTTGAATATTCGGCCATGTCCATGTACAGGAACAGGCCCAAATTCAGGCATGTCCCTATACATGGACATGGATGAATATGGCCATGTCCCTGTACATGGATGGGGTTGAATATGGGCATGTCCATGTACAGAGATAGGCTAGAATTATACCTTACATTACCAGAATTATACCTCCAAAGAGTAAATATTGTTACATCACTGTCAGAGTTTAATCAGTTTGTATTTTAAATAGTTTAATCGCAAATAGTGTTTTGGTTCTGGCATTAATTTTATATATGTTTAAGCGCCAACAGAGTTTACCGTTATTTTTTATAAAATTCAGTTTATATTTTAATCAGTTTAATCTAAAATAGAGTTTTGGTTTTGGCATTCATTATATATATATATATATATATATATATATATATATATGTTTACGCAAGGGCGGAGTTTATTGTTATTTTTTATAAAATTCAGTTTATATGTTAATCAATTTATATGAATGCAATCCTGGACCATATATTTTTAGGAGGTGACATCCATTTACTCTAAAAAATAATATTGTCCCATTTTAATATGTTACTTTATGTTCAAAATAAATTCATTTGAATAAAAAAAATATAAATGTAATCCTTGCCTATATATTTGGGAGGCTACAACCATGTACAAACCAAACTTGATTTTCCACAATATGAACACTATAGGATGGAGACAATACCTTCTATAAATTAATAATTTATGAACACTATAGGATGGAGACAATACCTTCTATAAATTAATAATTTATGAACACAATAGGATGTAGACACAATAGATTTAAAACACAGACACAACAACACCTAGACCATTTCAGACGCAGACAAGTAGAGGTATCATATGTTTATCGGATGGGATGACAGGGTCGAATTTGGCCCTATCTATGTACAGGGACAAGATCGAATTAGGGCATGTCTCTATACATGGACATGTCCGAATATGACCATGCCCATGTACAGGGACAGACCCGAGCCTCCTATAAACTAATACTTTATGAACACAATAAGATGCATAAACAATAGAGTAAAAACACAGACACAACAATACCTATACCATATAATATAGAGAAGTAGAGGTATCATATGTTTATCGGATAGGATGACATGGCCGAATTCGGTCCTGTCCATGTACAAGGGCATGCCCGAACCTCCTATAAATTAATAATTTATGAACACAATAGGATGCAGACCAATAGAGTTAAAAAAAAGACACAACAAAACCTAGACCATATCAGACACAGAAAAGTAGAGGTATAATATGTTTATCAGATGGGATGACAGGCCAAATTTGGCCCTGTCCATGTACAAGGACGGGCTCGAATTTGAGCATGTCCCTGCACATGGATTGGGCCATATTTGGCCCTGTCCATGTACAGGGATAGGCTTGAATTTGGGCATGTCCATGTACATGGACATGGTCAAATATGGTCTTGTCCATGTATAGAGACATGCCTAAATTCAGGCTTTTCCTTGTACATGGACAAGGTCGAATATGGCCCTGTCCATGTACAGATATAAGCTCGAATGATACCCTACATTACCAGAATTATACCTCAAAAGAGTAAATATTGTTACATCACAGTCAAAGTGTAATCAGTTTATATTTTAATCAATTAAATCTCAAATAGAGTTTTGGTTTTGGCATTAATTTTATATATGTTTATGCACCAGCAGAGTATACTGTTATTTTTTATAAAATTCAATTTATATTTTAATCAGTTTAATCTAAAATAGAGTTTTGGTTTTAGCATTAATTATATATATGTTTACGCAAGCGCGGAGTTTATTGTTATTTTTTATAAAATTCAGTGTATATGTTAATCAGTTTATATGAATGCAATCCCAACCCATATATTTTTAGGAGGCGACATCCATGTACTCTAAACAATAATATTGTTCCATTTAAATATGTTACTTTATCTTCAAAATAAATTCATTTGAATAAAAAATATATAAATGTAATCTTTGCCTATATATTTGGGAGGCTACATCCATGTACAAACCAAACTTGATTTTCCAGAATATGAATAGTATAGGATGGAGACAATACCTCCTATAAATTCTATGAACACAATAGGATGCAGACGCAATAGAGTGAAAACACAAACACAACAACACCTAGACCATATCAGACACAGACAACTAGAGGTATCATATGCTTATTGGATGGGATGATAGGGATGAATTTGACCCTATCCATGTACAGGGACATGATCGAATTTGGGCATGCCCCTATACATGTACAAGACCGAATATGGCCATGTTCATGTATAAGGAAATGCTTGAATTTGGGCCTATCCTTGTACATGGACAGGGCCAGATATTGCCATGTCCATGTATAGATATGGGCTTGAATTTGGGTCTATCCCTGTACATGGACAGGTCCATATTCTGATTGATGTTGGTTTTGAGGGCGGGCACATGTTGGTGTTGTGGGCGTTTAGCTTAGAATACTTTTAAATTTTATGATTTAAATAGTTAGTGTTAGTATTAAATTTTTAGTGTTATTCATGCAAATGAAAAAAAAATACAAACAAGTAGCACACCAACCAACCAACACCAACAACAACCTAGACCATATCAGACACAAACAATTAGAGGTATCATATGCTTATCAGATGGGATGACATGGCTGAATTTGGCCCTGTCCATGTATAAGGACAGGGTCGAATTCGGGCATGTCCCTCTGCATGGATAGGGTCGTATTCATCCCTTTCCATGTACAAATACAGGCCCAAATTCGAGCTTGTCCCTGTACATGGACAAGGTCGTGTTCAGCCCTGCAGGCAGGTGGTCCAGGCAATTTATAGTTTAAAATTGTTATATTGTTAGTTTGACTAGTTTAGAAGGTTGGCGGGGCCGTATTTGGCCCTGTCCATATACATGGACATGCCTGAATTGCTCTCAGATGCATGATATTCACATGATTAAAATTGAGAATGACTCTCAAGGGCCCTAATGAAATTCAAAATAAGATTTAGAGGGTGCAGTTCCCAACAACTGCTAAAAAGATACATAATAGTTATAGCTTAGTATGTGTTTAGGCAGTTTCTCTCCCTCCTCGGTAACACCAGTTTATGGATCCTTCATATAAATATAGTTGCATGCAATTAATTCCTACTAAGTCAACTTAGGGATTATGGTTTACCAAATTGTGGTTTTTCTATGAAATGAATAGTTGTCATAGCACCACATAAGAATGAGTACAAAAATGGAGAGAATTGAAAACATTAAGGAAAATCATATTGCTAATCAAATGGCATCTATATCACTCATTAAATGGCAGGCATAACCATACTAAACATTTCGATTAAAGAACAACAGATTTATAAACTAAATAGCATCCATAGTAGACTTTAATAGCAGTTGTATAGCACATTAATAACAACTATAGTATACATTAATAGCATATGTACTTTGCCTATATAGCAAGCTGTAATATTCACTAAAAATAGCAGTTCAATTATTGCAGAAAACCAACCTTCATCAATGCTAGCACATGCCCTACATTTTTTTCAAGCTAAACCTTGAAAACTAGGCATTTAGACTATTATAAAATTTAAATAGATCTTATGGGTGCCATTATTCCCATCATTCTCACACTTTTCTCACATTCCTCTATAATTACAATACCTAAATGCAGTAAATTCATATGACAAAAGCAACCAATATTCACTAATAAATGCATAAAATGCCCCATTATAAATGAAACGCCTAAATGCAGTAAATTCCTATGATAAAAGCATCCAATATTCACTAATAAATGCATCAAATTCCCCATTATAAATGCAACAGAGTTTCCATTACAAATATACCACCTCTCTCTCTCTCATTAGTTGAGGTTCCTCTCTCATAGATGCAAAAGTTTCAGTCCTAAATATTTTCATTTCATATTTCACAAATCTGCACAAGCAGATTCACCTAATAATTGTAGGAAAACCAACCCCAGTCATGGTTGGAAAGTCAAAGCCCCTCTGTTTGGACTGTGATTTACAGTCTCAGGGTGTCCCCTAAAGGGTGTATGTTGCCATCAAAATGACCATGTCGATGTACAGGGATGGGCCTAAATTTGGGCCTCAGCCGTATTCGACCCTGTCAACCTCTTCCTAAGGTTGATTTCAAATACAGCCCTGTCCATGTACAAAAAATCTTTGTTCAATTGAATACTTATACATTCAATTTGGAAATCCGAAGGTCAGTTTTGAATTATAATGCACTCTTTGATGCAAAAAATTTATATTTCAGATTGTATTTGTGCATTTAAATTTGAATTTTGTACTTTACTTTTTCTTAAAATTCATTCTTTCTTTGCAAATCTGAATGTAACTTCACACATCACATAAATTCAAATATGAAAACTCTGATTAGTGTGGGTTTTTGGTTTTTTGGTTTATTTTTTTTGGTTAAGTACCAAGTTGAGATAACGTGTGATTTGTTTCTTTCCCACGATCGTCCATGAGACCTCGAAGTAGTTAAGAAGAGCATGATCGCATTATTGATCTTCCTTTGGTTTTTTGGTTTATTTTGTTTTTGGTTAAGTACCAAGCTGAGATAATGTGTGATTTTTTTCTCTCCCAAGATGGTCCATGAGACCTAGCACTAGTTAAGAAGAGCATGATCACATTATTGATCTTCCTTTTATGCTGGGATGATAAAATCTTATAAGTAAATATCATGAGAATCATGTGGAAATTTTTCCATTAAAGAAGAACTTAATTGTTGACTTTGTATTGAAATCACCCTTGCTAAATTACTCCCCCCTTAATTGTTGTGTGGGTTTTTAGTTTTGTGCTTTACCTAAAGAAAGTTAGCCGCCTTGACTTTACAAGAATTTAACTGTTGACTTTGTGTTGAAACCACCCTTGCTTGATTTATGCCTCCTTTAATTGTTGTGTGGGTTTTTGGTTTTGTTCTTTGCTTTTTCCTAAAGAAAGTTAGTTTCCTTGACTTTGGATCCCTTCTCTTGACTTATTTTTTTTCTTGTTGATTTTTATGATTTAACAATAAATATTTTATGTTATAAAATATTATTTGTTTAAATTATTTAATTATTTAACTGTGTGGCTACGACCCCTCTAGGATAGTTCTTCTTGGTATTTTCCATCTTGCTAGAGATCTCTTCTTGGTTATTGTTTGGGGATTTTGGTTCTACTTGCTCGTGTCGCCCTCCTCATTTCTTTGTTGGTGTTTCCATCTTTATATCCTTGTTAATGCCACCTTGTGTATTTTTTCATTCTCTTCTATTGTTGGTGCCGCATGTGTATGTTGTTGGTTAGTCTATTGATATTTTACCCTAAAAGTTCTTCTTGGAAATTTGTTCCATGTTTCATGATGAGATCTACCCCGAGGGTTTGATCAATGATCCCTTGAAGCTTTTTCTGAGAATATATCTAAGAGGATAGAAACAACATATCATGTAATAGTGTTTCTTGTTTTAGTTTTAAGTAAATGTTTTGTCAGTGATTGCTTTTGTCAATGATTGTTAAAAATATAGTTGTTATAAATGGTTAAATGCTTGTGTTATAAATTTAATATTTCCATTTAATGTTTCTATAACTTATGAACTTTCATATTCATGAATTTTCAAAGGATAGTTATTGAGGTGAGATGTCGAGACAGGAGTCTCCAAACATGATGTAGGAGCATCACCAACAAAGCACAAGTGGAGGACAGCTAGGCGCACTAGCATATTTTGAAGAAATTTAAATTTTGAAGAAAGTGTGTCACGCAAATCTTTTGAAAGGAACTATAATTAAAGAACATCTTAAATGATGTAGAGTTGGATGATTTCATGAGGACATCGGAGAATGTATTTTCTTTAATGAAGTTGAGCACAGTACAGATTCAATGTATTCGATCTGATTTGTCTATCACAAATATTTATTGTAATAAATATCAATAGTTGATAGCATTTAATTTGATAAGATAGCTTTAGAGTAGTTGGAGGAAAGAACTCGAAGAGCACTTTTGTATAAAGCTTTGTATTATTTCCTAGAGAAGGTTGTTGAAATTGTTGTTGTTGAGTTGTTGTTAGGCTGGAGATAGTTGTTGTAGAAGTTATCAAAGAAGTGTATGAACATATGTATATTTCAGTTGAATGAATATAACCGAGGAACATTGTCCCAAATGTATGGTGTTGACATGTCTATCTGAATGAATGAATGGTAGACTTTCTATTTATTTGGAACTCTCAATTACTTTTTTTTATTGTGTTTATGAATACATTGACATGGTTGAATGTGTGAATTTGTGAAGCTTTCAATAAGTTACAATTGTTTCTCTTCTACGAGCAAGTGCAAGTGTGCATAGTGTCTGCAAGGAGTGCATTGACAGAGTATGTTTTCAACTCATAAGATCATAAGAGATAACGTGAACCTTATAGGTGCAAGGAGTGCATAGTGTCCACAAGGTGTGTGTGACAGAGTCCAATTGGCTCAGAAAGTTCTAGAGAGGTAGCTTCCATGAAGTTGTCCACAAGGAGTGCATGACCGAATATTTTGACTCAAAAGTTTAGGAGGAATAGCAAGAATCTCCCCAAAGTGGATAGATTGCGGAAGAGAGCCTATTGCAATGTTTGTACGGGCTGAAATTCAACTAAGTGTCGAAAGGATTATTCTAAGGAGACAAGAGTTCGGGTAAGAAAAATCTCAAGAGGGAGAATGGTGAGAAATATTCTAAGGAAGGAGTCCTTTGAGTTTTCCTCGGTTCAGCAAAGCAAGATCCATCTAGGAGGGATTGGAATTTTTTTGGACTGTCAGATCTAGGAGAGATTGCACGGAGGTAATTTGTGATGTGTTTCAGCATTTCGGAATTCATAACAATTCAAAGTGTTGAAAAGATAGGATCGCTAAAGTTTCAAACTCGTGAGGTGAATCTTGACCATTAGTTACAAGGAGACATGTGGCAGTGGATTAAGAGAGTCTGGTTGTTATAGATTCGAAGGAGGTAAGTGTGGAGTAAGTGAAGTTTCGTGAAGTCATGAAAACCAAAGCATAGTTGGACCATCATATCCAGGGAGACACGTGGCAGAGACCCGTGAATTGGGAGAAAGCAGTTTCGAAGGGGAGCAGGTTGCAATATCTTTGGATCCCGAAGTGGTGAAAGTTTGGCCTAGGGTTATAGCTCACAGTCAAATTAAGGAGGAGGAGTTTAGTGTGGGACTAGTAGTCATGAATCGATGTCACCAAGCGCCAAGAGTTAATTTGCAAGTAGTTTGAACTTGCACGCAACATCAAGAGGACCTATGTGGGTGTGTAAAGTACTCAGGGTCTGTTGAAGGCCTGAAGAACCAATTGGGTTCATAGAGTTTGAAGATCCAAGACCAGAAGGTCACAGAATCCCCAGGAGAGAAGGGGGTTGTGTATGTCAAGTGGTATCAAAGCGATTACAGAATTGACTTATGTAGGTAAAGGAGACAGAGAAGTAGGCTGATATCATCGAGTGGTATCAGATACATCAACACAATTCCTCTTAGGAGACGTCCATAGCCGCATGTAGAAAATAGAGTTATGGAAAGGGATATGAGAGAACTTAGAGCAAGGTTGGATGCCATGGAAACATCACAAACAAGAACACTTGATGTTGGAGACGTCAGTGATGCAGAAAATGAAGAGGTGGAAGTTGAAGAAGCTATAGCAGAGGATGCTACAGAAGAGCACTTGCTGAAAGTGATTGTTAAGTAGGGAGCTAGGGAAAAGATAGGCATCCCAATGTATGAGGGTAATTTGGATGTCAGATAATTGCTTGATTGGATAGGATCAATGGAAAAGTATTTTGACTATGAATATGTCGATGAGGAGAAAAAGGTTAAACATGATGTCACTAGGTTGAAAGGACATGCAACACTGTGGTTGGATGAACTTTAGGCTTACAAGAGGAGCAAAGGAAAACGAAAGATCAAGAGATGGGATTGAATGGTAGCCAAGATGAAGGCAAAATTCATACCCAAGGACTACCAAATAAATCTATTCAGGAGACTGCAGAACCTAAGACAGAAAGGGATGATTGTGAAGGAGTACACAGAGGAGTTCTACAGACTGAACATTAGGGTTGGACAAAAAGAGAGAGATGAGGAAAAAGTTTCCAGATACATCAATGGCTTGAGATATGAAATCCAGGATGAGATTATTATGATGACAGTAAGGGCAATGGAGGATGTGTATCAGATTGTGTTAAAAGCCTAGGAGAATTTGGCAAGGAAGCAGAGTCAACAAAACAAAGGTAGAATCTTGAACAGAGTCAAGGGAGTTTTCTATGACAAGACACATAAGCCCAAAGGTGAGGCATAGAAATGACATATTCACTCTAAGAGAGGAGGGAGTTTCAGAGGAAGGAAGAGTGGTGATATAAACTCTTTTCCTAGAGGAAGAGGAAGAGACAGAGGAGGTGGGGTAAAGTGTTATGCCTGTGAAAAGGTAGGACACATGGCTTGGGAATGTCCCTAGAGGAAGAAAGAAGGAGGTGAAGCTCACATTTTGGAAGCACAAAAGTGAGATGTTGAGGTAGAAGGTGCAGAATATGGGAGATCTTTGATGATGAAGAAATTTATCTTAAAGCTAGAGTGAAAGCTTGAAAATTCAGCGCAAAGGAATAGTTTGTTCAGGAAATCTTGCAAGACTAAAGACAAAGTATGCAAGGTGATAATTGACAATGGGAGCACTGATAATTTAGTATCTGCAGACATGGTGGAGAAGTTAGAGCTAGAGACGACTGTACATTCGACGTCATATAAAGTCTCATGGTTGCAGAAAGGTCATCAGGTAACAATCACTAAACAATGCTTGTGTGATGTGATTCCCATGGATGTATGTCATGTTTTGTTGGGAATACCATGGAAATATGACAGGAATGTCATTCACGATGGGAGAAATAATACTTATACTTTGGAAAAGAATGGTAGGACACATATGTTGTTGCCAATTGAAGAGAAGAAAGTGAAGGAAGAAGCCAGCATGAGCATACTTCTCATGAGTGGGAAGGAACTCCTGAGTGAAGTTAAGAAGGAATAGGAGATGTAGTCTGTTGTAGTGACGAAGCTGAAATGTATCCTTACAAGTACTTCTATGGAGGATTTTCCTAAGGAAATTCAGGAGCTGTTAGAGAATTTTGTTTACATAGTAGTGGATGAGTTTTCAAGATCATTTCCACCTATCAGAATTATCCACCATCACATTGACTTGATACCAACAGCAAGCCTATCAAACAAATCAACATATAGACTGACACCTCGAGAGAATGAGGAGGTGAAAATGAAAGTTCAGGATCTATTAGATAAAGGTTTGGTCAAGGAAATCTTGAGTCCATGAGCAGTACCGATTGTGATGAGTCCAAAGAAGGATGGAGGATGGAGAATGTGTACAGATTGAAGGGACATAAATAAGATCACCATTAGGTATAGGTGTTACACGTCAAAATTAATCACTTTGATAGTGTCGCAAGTGTCGTCATTATAAAGGTCGCAAGTGTCGCATTTTTCTCACAAGGTCGCAAGTGTCGCATGTTGCTCACAAGTGTCGCAAGTGTCAAAGAAAGCATGCTGCCATGATGCCTGTGTCGTGCCTATAATGACATGAGAATGAAACTTAAAACACCTCAAACATTTGATTTGGAAGAGGAGAAATGAGTCAGCAGGCTTGCAAACCTTTTGCCATCTGAAAGCACCTCAAAAAATAAGTTTTTGGAGGGGAGCGCTCCCCTATACCTCTTATGGGAGCGTCGATGCTCCCCCTTACACTGTCTGGGAGCGTTATAAAGCTCCTCTGGCCCTTTTGAGGGAGCACTATGGATTTTGAAAGTGTTGGCGCCCCCCTAAATCCTACTAGGGAGCGCTACAGCGCTCTGATGGTCCTTTTGAGGGAGCGCTACCTATTCTGGGCAGTAGTTAATTTGTTGAGATGAATGGGGGAAGGATCCTTTCATTCTTGGAAGGCAATTGGATTTGAATCCCTAGTCCAGCCATGATCTTAGGGAAGATCCTCAACTGAAGGAGGCAAATCCTCAACTTCCCCAAGGATATCTCAAGTGGTTAAAGCCTCTCCAAGGCTATATAAGCAAGCTTTCTAATGGTGAAAGAGGACTGGAAAAGAGAGAATCAGACAAAACTTATGATCTCATAAGTGGTGTTGGAATAGAGATGATTTGAGAGAAAGAGACCTATGATCTCATAGGGAGAAACTAGTGAAGTTATCATCATTCAGATCGTGGATCTTTTGAGCAAGGGGTAGACAAGGAGGACTTGGCAGAGCTGTTGCAATTCATCTATGGCTGTAAGCAATGTTTTGTCCTCATTAATATAATTTGCTTGGCCTGTTTCTTTCTAGTTTGTGTCTGATATTACATAAACTTATTGTTGATAGATATATATGTTTTCAAGCTAATATCAATAGAGTAGGAAGTGGTCGTACTTTGTTTGTCTACAGGGCTCAGCGAGGAGCGAAAGATTAGAGCTCAACTCGGAGCGTGCAGGGACAAACATCGATAAAGAGGTACTTTTGTTCTCCTTCCTCCTCATGCATTACTTTGTATAGATCTGAAAGGAATTTAGTGTCCATGTTAAGCACTTTCTGTCTTAGAGTTAAGAGTCTAGCTCTTTGAGGAAATCTACATGTCCGCAGGGAGATTTTCCTACAACAGAAACTGGCAACTCCACTAGGGATTCGAATCAGAACTTTTTGGTTTTGATTTTTCCTCATAGGCCTTGTCTCACCCTTTGTATTATTAGGCCTTTTTCACCCATTCATATCTGATTGCATTTGTTGATTGACTCTTTACCCCATCACATTCATCTTGACTGTCGAAATTCCATTGAAATTTTGGGTTTTTTTGGACTTTTTCTGAGCTTTTGGACTGCAGTGCTCCCCTGCGTTGTTAGCAAAGCGCCAGTGCTCCCTTAAGCTATTGGACAGAGCTTTATAATTCTATAGTGGCCCTTATACCAGAGCACCAGGCCTTTTTTGCACAAAATCTCTTTAAAAATTGCAATTTTTGAAGATCCAGACCATGTTTCTTCACTTGCTGAGCTGCTTTGTGATTCATGATTCTTCCTTTGACCTTTGATATGATTCCTCATGAGAAGTAAACACCTTGTTGTTCAGATTTTATGCCCTTCTTCATTCTTTTTGAGTTTTTGCTGTTGAGAACTTGAAATCGATCCCCTGCTTTCTTCTCTTCTATCCGACTGAGCAGGAACTCTAGTGAAGGACATCTGAAGTTTTTGACTCTTCTCATTTGGTTCTTTGAGGTCATCTAATCCAATCTCTTTCCCCTTCCTTTTGCGTTTTTGGTTTTCTTTCTCTTGTTTGATCGCAAAAAAAAGTGTGTGTTGTTTGTGCGAAATCTGCGTCTTCTTGCCTTAATCTCCTTGATCTAAAAGGGTAGTTGGCAGGACAAATTTTGCATTGAATTGATTATCATTCGCATGAAAATGACAAAAGTACATCTTAATGATTAGTTTGCATATTATTTTGCATTTCTGAAATGTTGTAGCATCATATTGGATTTGATTGAGAACAAAATTGATTGAGGGCATTCCTTATCAAGTGTTTGATAGTGAAAATGACTCTTCTTCTTTCCCTTAAATAGGTATTCATTGAAAAGAAATGATTGCTTATCATATTTCATGCATATTTTTGGGAATTGAGTCATCATTCCATCAGTTTCACTCTCGTACACCCTCTGAGTAAACAATAGCCATTAAAATCAACGCTTAACTAAAATTTATCAGACTTTTTACATCTTTGTCAGCAAACCTACATTAGTTTAAGGTGTAGGGATTTGGAATAGGTTGAAAGGATAACTTTCCAAAGCTATCGAACAAACTTAGTATCTTGCGGTAGGGAGAGTTAAATCCAATTGTCGTATTAGTCTGCCTGGGATCCCCCTCTCACACTGGGGTTACGCACGAGGTCGCATTCATGTGAGTTACGGAGATTATCCCTCTGTGGCCCAACTGTTTGTAGTGGTCAGATCGTATATTGGGGGTCACTGGAAGGTATACCCATGATTATGTGTGGGAGCCTTTCAAGTTGATTTCGGACTTGTTATCCTGCCCATACATTCTGATTGGATTGTCGATTGTATCCCATGCCAGAAGACTAGTGATGCAACACATGTTGCTAACTTGTTTTTCAAGGAAGTTGTAAGACTCCATGGATTTCCCAGGAGTATTGTTTCCAACAGGGATACCAAATTTGTTGGTCATTTTTGGAGAGCATTGTGGAAGAAGTTGGGAAAAAAATTGTCCTTTATTTCTACATATCACCCTCAAATAGATGGACATACTAAGGTGGTGAATCGAAGTTTAGTAGATTTGCTGAGAAGTTTGGTCACTAAACACCATAGCCAGTGGGACCAGATTTGAGCACAAGCAAATTTTGCATATAATGACTCGGCGAACAGAAGTACAGGAAAGATTCCATTTCAAATAATGTATGGAATGAATCTGAGGGGAGTGTCAAAGTTAAGAGATCTAGAGCAAAGCGAATTTAGGAGCGCTGGAGTTGAAGACTTCGTTGCAGAAATGCAGGAACTTCATAATCAAATCAAAGAGTAGTTGAAGAAGAGAAGCAGTGAATACAAACGTAGATTTGATCAACATAGGAGGAAACTTCAATTTGAAGTTGGAGATCAATTTCTAGCACACCTTAGGAAGGAGAGGTTCCCAAGGGGAACATATGATAAACTAAAGTTGAAGAATATAGGACCATGCAAAATCCTAATAAACTTTGGTGAGAATGCTTATGAAATAGAGATGCCAGAAGATGTGGGTATATCACCCATATTCAACATTTCAAACCTGTATCCTTACAGGGAAAATGGAATCGGAGGACCCGAAGATCAGAAGGAGATCCACAGATGGAGCAGATCGTAGATCGACGAATTGGTAAGAAGACCGGAAGGAAGACATATTTTGAGTATTTGGTAAAGTGGAAGGGACAACCAATATAAGATACTAGTTGGGCAAGAGAAGCGGAAATCCATAAGAATGGAAGTTCAGTGCATGATCTCATGGATAGGATTCCATGAATTTTTCAACTAGAGGAGTATGATGCAGGAGCATCGCCAACAAAGCATAAGTGGAGGACAGCTAGGCACACTAGCACATATTTTGAAGAAAGCGTGTCATGCAAATATTTTGAAAGGAACTATAATTAAAGAACATCTTAAATGTTGTAGAGTTGGATGATTTCATAAGGACATCGGAGAATGTATTTTCTTTAATGAAGTCGAGCGTAGTAGAGATTCAATGTATTCTATCTAATCTGTATGTCACAAATATTTATTGTAATAAATATCAATATTTGATAGCTTTTAATTTGATAATATAGATTTAGAGTAGTTGGAGGAAAGAACTCGAAGAGCCCTCTTGTATAAATCTTTGTATTATTTCCTAGAGAAGGATGTTGAAATTATTGTTGTTGAGTTGTTGTTAGGCTGCAGATAGTTGTTGTAGATGTTATCAAAGAAGTGTATGAACATATGTATATTTCAATTGAATGAATATAACCGAGGAACATTGTCCTAAATGTATGGTGTTGACGTGTCTATCTGGATGAATGAATGGTAGACTTTCTGCTTATTTGGAATTCTTTGTTATTTCTTGTTCTTGTGTTTATGAATACATTGACATGGCTAAATGTATGAATCTGTGAATATTTCAATCAGTTTCAATTGTTTCTCTTCTATGAGAAAGTGCAAGTGTGCATAGTGTCTGCAAGGAGTGTGTTGACAGAGTTTGTTTTCGACTCATAAGATCAGAAGAGATAACGTGAACCTTATAGGTGAAAGGAGTGCATAGTGTTTGCAAGGTGTGTGTGACAGAGTCCATTTGGCTCAGAAAGTTCTGGAGAGGTAGCTTCCAGGAATTTGTTCGCAAGGCATGCATGACTGAGTCTTCTGACTCAAAATTTCAAGAGGAATAGATAGAATCGCCCCAAAGTGGTTGGATTGCATAAGAGAACATGTTGCAAGGCATGTACAGGCTAAACTTCGACTATATATAGAAAGGAGTATTCTAAGGAGACAAGAGTTCGAGGAAGAACAAGCTCATGAGGGAGAACGGTGATAAATATTCTAAGGAAGGATTCCTTTGAGGTTTCCCTGATTTAGCAAAGCAAGATCCATCCAGGAGGGATTCGATTTGTTCCAAACCATCAGATTTGGGAGACAGTGCATGGAGTTAAGTTGCGAGTTGTGTTGACATTTCAAAATTCGGAGCAATTCAAAGTGTTGAAAAGGTAGGATCACTGAAGTCACGAACTCACAAGGTGAATCTTGATCGTTATCTACAATGAGACACATAGCAACAGATTAAGAGAATACAGGTGTTAGAGATTCGGAGGATGTAAGTGTGTAGTAAGTGAAGTTTCACGAAGTCGTGAAACCCAAAGAATAGTTGGACCGTCATATCTAGGGAGACACGTGGCAGAGACCCCTGAATTCGGAGAAAGAAGTTTCAGAAGGGAACAAGGGAGGAGGTTGAAATATCGTCGGAGCCCGAAGTGGCGAAAGGTTGGCTTGAGGTTATAGCTCATGGTCACATTAAGGAGGAGGAGTATAGTGTGGGAATAGTACTCATGAATCGATGTCGACAAGCGTCAGAAGTGAAGTTGCAAGTAGTTCAAACTTGCACACGAAATCAAGGGGACCTGTGTGGGTGTGTAAAGTACTCAGGGTCTGTTGAAGGCCCGAAGAACCAATTCGGTTCAGAGAGTTTGAATATCCAAGACTGGGAGGTCGCAGAATCCCCAGGAGAGAAGGGGGTTGTGTACGTCAAAACATTCATCACAAACGCTCTAAGCTATCCCAAGAAGGAAGAAGAGGAACCCCTTCTTCAAATGAGACTCTGAGTGATCAAAGACAATCTAGTCAGAGGAGGATATTATCAAACGAGCCTCTGAATAGATCATCTCGATAATCTTCTCAAACAAATGCTATGGATGCAACCTTCTTAAATAGGTTGCACATTGATACTCCTACACTTGAGAATGTAGGGAATACATCAGGACAAGAAAATAATTTTGGTAATTTTCTTTGATTTTGTATTTTTATGTATTTATGTTTATGAACTATGTGTGTGTGTGTGTGTGTGTGTTTTATATATGTTTTTTTTTTAATTTTCTTATATTAAATTATGTCAAGTTAAATGTTGTAATTACTTTCAAATGTGTGTGTAGACAATGAGTTTAATGTGAGGGAAGCTAATGAAAGAGAGAGTGGGTGTCATGACGATTCTAATGTTGGTGAAGAGAGTAAAGATGTATTTAGGAGGCGTTATCAATAAACAGAGATCACATGCCTGCATCCACCTATCATTCGAATGTTAGTGATGAGCTTCCTTGAGAAGGGATTACTAAAGCAATGACCCTTGATCGATGCTCAGGTGTTAAAAGAAGGTTGGAAAATGATTTGAGGAGCTTGGGTCTCCCTCGGGAGAGTAAACAAATCTTGGAGATTGTTTTGCATTCATTGCAAAACTTTATGGATGCATATCAAAATATGGGGCCAACAACTGACAGTTTCATTGATTTGATGAGGAGACAAAATTCAGAGGTGATGGGCCCTGATAAATGGGGCGTAGTAAAAAATAAAGTTTCAAAAGAAAATGCAATTTCTATGTTCAATTTCAAAGATGGGCCAAAGTGAAAGATGTTGAAGGTGCAATATTTTAAGCACCCCAACATAAGAAGACATCTGTATAACAGATTTTTGGCAGAATATGGGAACTCGACGTGGAATGATGAAGTTCCACATTATTTTGCTAGACACTTTTATGCACAGTTTTTCATGGACATGCACCCTGATTATACTAGCATATCGTCTGAATATTATGGGGTCCGTAAAGGACATACATATGATCGGAAAGGGGCATATCAAAATGTGACATTGTAGAGGCCTCCATGACCTTTAGTATCTCTCCCAACAAGGGAATTTGCCTTACAGTCAGAGTTTTGAGCTTCACCAGAGGTTGGAAAAGAGGCTAGGAATGCAATCAGGGAAAATTTGGAATCGGTTTTTATGGTGTTGATGTTGGTTTGAACCATCAGTGAGCAGAAGCCAATTCTTGGGCCATTTTTGTTTATAAAACAGATGAAGAGCTAGATACCATGTCAGTAGAAGATCTTAAGGAGTATGCAAAATTTTGTCGTAATGGTTGGAAGGAGATCACTCAGAATGATGAACCGAACAGCGGATTGGTATGTGTTCTAGTTAGTAAAATTTTTACGCATTTGAGGATAGTTTACTTCTAGTTCTAGATCTAGATACATATCATTGTATCTATAGAAGTAATTGAGTTGTTATTGTCATTAATTGCAGTTTGGATATATGTTAAATGAATCTACAGTAAATAGGGGACTTGATTCCACAAGTTTAAATTTGGATGGGTTGAATCAAGTATGTGTTTTCTAATATCCACATATGAGCACCTTAGTTGTCCAATATCCAATCTTTTGAATAAGATCAACAACATGACATTTATGATTTTGTATAAATGTGAACACATTGAATCCTAGATTTAGTTCTTAGTTGTGTTGTTCACAAATCCCTATTCCATCTCCTACTACTTGGGACTATTCTCAATTGTTTAGTAACTTTGATTATGCATGTACTATAGTTGGTGGATTATTTTCCTTCTTTTTATATGCCTAATCATGTTTCATTTCATCTTAGTTACTAACTAGTTTTGTTACATGGAAGTGTTCTTAGTTATTGGATCATTTCACTTCAACGGGGAGTTGGGAGGGTTTGATTTGGGTTCATTTCTTATGACGACGAGACTATTCTTCATGTTACTCATTGTATTTATATATCTTGTTCTTATACTCTTTTAATTAGGATTTAAATAGATTCATTTATCATATTTCATTTGTTGCATTTCATTACCGCTTTCACCTCATCTTCATTTATATTCCTACATTTACATTAATTAGTCTATATTAGATTGGATTATAGAGCATATGATGAGGGTCATTTACCCAGGTCAAAATTTTGGCACTAGAAGGAGAGGACCTCCCTTTTATAGCCAATAACTTATGTCATTTGTGACGATAGCTTGGTCACATGAACATCTGTGTTCCTTTCCTCAACAAACCGGGATAAGCCCTCAACTCCTTTTCTTTTCACAGAGCATATGACCTTTTTTTTGGTAGTCAGGTATGTACTTTGATGCATTCTTTGTCTCTTCATTTATCTCATGTGTGCTTGAAGGTCGCATTTACCCATGGAATTTCCTTTGGTTGAGGTTTTGTGAGGATTCTACCTAGCATATTTGGAAAGCATGGTGTTTTCTTCCTTATGAAGAAGGAACATCAAGAAAAAAATTCTTCCTTAGATTATGGGTGCTTAGGGGAACGTGTGATTTCTCCTTGGTTTTTTTACTCAATGGATGCATCTCAGTCATTCTTAGCAATGAACGATGCCCCTTTGCTCAATGGAGTGGAACGAGTTTTTAATCTTACTTCATTGAGCAATGGCCTCCATGTTAAATGAGTAAAGGCGTTGAGAAAATATCCCTCACTTGATGCCTCATACATAGCCAATTTTTTCTCTTAACACTTTGCTTGGAGGGATGGCCCTAGCCTGTAATTTGTTTCTACTAAGTGAACTCGCCATATTCCTCGGGACCATGAAATCCCTCTTCCCACGCTCGGTATTCATTAACCCTAACAGAGTTAAAGTTCAATGCACGAAGCTTTCTTTTATGTGTATTCCACCTGCATAAGAGGCTCACTGAAAACCGTTTTTCCAAAAGTCGAAGTTTCAAAATGTAGATTACAGAGTTGGGTATTAACAAGACCTGCCATCCAAAAAAATGACATCCTATTTTTCCATACAATATCCACCCTTTCATATCCTTTGATGTAACTCTCCCTCGACTTCGATGGTATGCTAGTGATAACTTATTTTTGAATACATGAATTACTCATGCTCAAAAATCACATAGATTTAAAACGACGTGACAAAATTAATTTTGAGTTTTGGTTAAAGATAATACATAGAAGACGAAATTGGAAACAAGAATGAGTAGAGCGCATTTCATTAAGGGAAAAGAGTTGAGCTAAATAAGCTTTAGCAAATCAAGAAAATCAAGAAACAATTGTACAACTGGCCAGAACAATTGGCAGTGTAAAGTCACATATTATTGAGGTTATAGATAAAAATAACACTCCCTCTTAAACTCAACAGTTACAAACATCAGCACTGACAATGCCCAAGTGATGTCTCTGAAATTCAAAAGCGGTTCTTCCAAGTAGCTTTGCAAAAATGTCTGTGAGTTGATCTCGTGAGCCACAAAATTGAAGTGTGATGTCACCATTATTGACTAGCTCGCATATGAAGTGAAAGTCAGTGTCAATTTTCTTTCTTTTCTTGTGAAACACGTAGTTTTTGGATAAAGAAATTGCTGAAGTGTTGTCACAAAAGATAGGAGTTGGCTCCTTTTATGTATGTGACATATCATTCAATAGTCTTCTCAGCCACATAGTTTGACAGGAAGTTGAGGTAGCAACAACATAATCTGCCTTTGCAGAAGATATTGAGACAATGGGCTGCTTCTTTGATGCCCAAGAAATCAAGTTTGTGCTCAGGTGAAAAGCATGTCCTGAGGTACTTTTACGGTCATCTAGGTTGCCTACAAAATCATTGTTTTTGTAACCATAGAGATGATTATCTTCAGACTTAGTGTACCATAATCCAAAATTGAGCGTGCCTACAACATATCTCATAATCCTTTTTGCCATCTTCCAGTGAGAATATTTGGGGGATTCCATCAACCTGAAAACAAACATGGATTCATACATAATATCAGGCCTAGTTGTTGTAAGATACAACAAACTTCCTATTAAACTTTTGTACAAGGTAGAATCCACTGTAGGGTCATCACCTTGCTTGCTCAATTTTGTGCCTAGGGGTATAGGAGTTTATGTTGGATTGCAGTCTTCCATGCATAATCTTTTGATGATGTCTGCTTCATACTTTTGTTGACAAAAAAAAATTCCTTTGGTTGATTGGTCAAACTCAATCCCCAAAAAGTATTTCATTATGCCAATATCTTTCATCTCATACTCAGATTGCATGGCATGTTTAAAACTGGTTAACTCAATATTTCCAGTATATATCATGTCATCAACATATAAATATACAATCAGAATTTTACCTTGTTGATTTGTTTTGGTGTACAAAGTTGGCTCATTTTGGCTTCTACGGAAACTACTCTTGATCAGGTAAGTGTCAATTCTGTTGTACCAAGCTCTTGGATCTTTCTTTAAACCATAAAATGCTTTCTTCAACTGATACACTTTGGTTGGTTTCTCTTTGACTTCAAATCCAAGTGGCTGCTCCACATAGGCCTCTTCTTCTAAGATACCATTCAAGAAAGTTGACTTGACATCCATCTAGTATACTTGCCATTTTTGTTGAGCTGCTATGGCTAAGAGAGTCCTTATAGTGTCCAACCTTGCTACTGGAGCAAAATTTTCACCATAATAAATGTCTGGTTGCTATGAGAATCCTTTGGCAACAAGTCTTGCCTTGTGTTTTTTCAATCTACTCCTTTTCATTGAGTTTTTTTTTGTAAACCCACTTGACACCAATACTTTTCTTGTGTCTAGGAATATCAACAATATCCCATTTCTTGAACCCAATGTGTCTCTTTAGTTGCCTCTTTAAAAGATGTAGGTTGACATGACATTAATGCAAAAATATTGTGTTGATCAATATCATCCAACTGCTGATGGATTTTTGTCAAGCTTCAAGTTCTCTGATTTTGAAGTTCAAAGGATGAATTTCTTCTTGAAGTAGAGTTGTCCTGAGGACTTTCAAGCTGTCCTTGTTCCTACAATCTTGGAAGGGAAGGTTGATGTGTTTGTTGTCTTGAATTTGTTGTGTTTTCAGGAAGTGGAAGCAATGGATTTTGACTGTCCATAGGTCAATTTTCAAACTCACTCCAGAATTGATTTTCAAGAAATTTGACATCTTTGCTAAGAATTAGTTTCTTTGAAATCGGATTGTAGAGTCTGTAGGCTTTGGATGTCTCATTGTAGCCAACAAAAATGCATTTCTCACTTCGATCATCAAGTTTCTTCCTCAATTCAAAAGGTATGTGAGCGAATGTTATGCATCCAAATGTCCTAAGATGAGCAACATTTAGTTTTGTCCCACTCTATGCTTCTTGAGGGACCTTCATCTTGAGACTAGTGGTTGGAGATCTATTCAGGAGATAAACTGAGCATGTTATTGCTTCAGCCCAAAATAGATTTGACAGACATTTCCCTCTGAGAAGGCTTCTTGCCATCTTCATTATTGTCTGATTTTTCCTTTCATCCACTCCATTTTTTTGTGGAGTATACCTGGTTGTAGTTTGCATAATGATTCCTTGTGATTCGTAGAAATTTGCAAATTCTTTGAAGTTGTATTCTCCTCCTCCATCTGACCGGAGAGTCTTCACATATTTCCCACTCTATTTTTCATCTTCAACCTTAAACTCTTTGAACTTTTCAAAAGTTTGAGACTTGTGTCTAAGAAAATAGATCTATATTTTCCTGCTAAAGTCATCAATAAATGTTAGAAAATAAAATCTACCACCTATTGAATTTGTTTGCATTGGTCCACATAGGTCAGTGTGAACCAGCTCTAAGTGTTGTTTGGCCTGAGTGGAGGAATGTGGAAAACTTGTTCTCTTATGTTTTCCAAGAATCCAAGACTCACATGGGGGATTTTTCTCTTTGAAGATAGGTAGACCTTTGACCATGGAGTGATTTTGTAGAAGGTTTAGACTCTGAAAGGGTAGATATCCAAATATTGCATGCCAAACCATAGTTTCATTGGGGGTGGATGCACTTTGTGCATAATATTGGATCAAATTTGTAGTTCTAAGGGTCAAGGGAAACATTCTATTCATAGTCATGTGGATTTCATAAATCAATTGCATGTTGGGGGTTTTGTCATATATCCTACATGATGCTCCTTCAAAAAGTACCTTATATCCATGTTCAATTACTTGTCCTACACTTAACAAGTTATGTTTCAGCTCTGGAACGTGATAGCCATTGTTTATGTCTTTCTTTACATTTTGTTTAGTGAGAATAGGTACAATTCATTGTCCTTGAAATTTACTAAGGAATCATTTCCAAGTGTAATATCAGATGAAATAGAATAATCAATGCATGAAAGTAAATCTTTGTTACCTTTCATGTGATTGTTGCATCCACTATCCAACAACCAGAGATCTTTATGTTGTTCTCCAGTCTTGTGGCATGAGAGACACATATCATCTGAGGTTTATCCTTCATGATTTGAGACATGTGTTATGCCTGAGAGATGAGCTATTTTATTCTTCTAGAATTCATATCCATAGTGCCCATTCTTTTTGTAGTATTAGCATTGTATGCTTGCTCTGTCATTTGATCTTCTCCCTCTTCCTCTTTGAGGTTGAAAATTCTAATTATGGTTTTGATGTCTATGACCTTGGAAATTTTGATTCTAGTTATTTTGTCTGTGACCTTCACTTGAGTGATTGTTACTTGGACTTCTCTCTTTTCCTCGGTGATCTCTACCTCTCCCTCTCCCTCTGTTGAAAGAGAATTGAGTCTTGAAGGCTTTGGCTATTGACAAATCTTCGAGATGTAGTCTGGTCTCATGTGTCAATAGAGAGCCCATTAATTCATCTATTGAAAAATTTGACAGGTCCTTGGATTCAAGGATGGTTGTAACAACCATTTTGAATTTCTTTGGAAGACTTCTCAAGACTTTCTCAACGATTCTTTGATCAAGGATGGCTTCACCAGTCAATCTGATCTAGTTTACAATTCTCGTGACTCTGGTCATAAACTAATCAACGTTTTCATATTGTCATTTTTAAAGTCTCAAAATGCGTCCTCAAGGTCTGCAGCTTGACTATTTTGACCCTGTCATTTCCTTGGTAAGTTGATTTAAGGATGTCCCAGGCCTGTTTTGAAGTAACATCGCCTGCGATTTTTGAGAAAATCGAATCATCCACTGAGTTTTGAATCTAAAATTTTGTCTTATTCTCTTTGTTCCTCTGTGTTGCCTCAGCAGTTCTCTGTTGATTGGTCATGGCAGCAAGGTCGACTGGATCTGGTTCCACGTAGCCAAGATCCATTGGATCCCAACACTCTTGTGCTTGTAAGAAAGATCTCATTCTAACAGACCAAAATTCATAGTTCTTTCCAACAAGAATCATTCCTTGTGTTGGTCCTAAATTGTTAGAGGTGGCCATATTAAAACAAAATTGAACGGAAAAAATTGTTATAGATTTTCATGCTTTACTTGTTTCCCGTAAAACTAGGTCCCCGAAATCCTATGTGTGACTTTGGGCCGAAAAACTCGGGGTACACCACTTCTTTAGCTTGGATCTAGTTGGATCTAACTATCCAAGTATGAGATCTACGAAGTCAAAGCTCTGAGCTCTGTTATTTATCGATTGTAGCCCCTCTAATGGAAGAATCGGGCATTCTAAGTTTACTCGAAAGCCAAAAAAAAATTGAAGTTCAGCTTCTCATGTGACTAGGGGATGAAAACCAAGTGCTTCGGGCTTCAGGCGTTTCGACACGTGAAGGTCTCAATTCCTTTGAATAGTCGAATGGTCGAATAGCTGCAAGGATCAACGGTCCTCGTTGATCTAAGATCAACGGCTCATAATTACTTCGAGAGTTTAGGCTTTGGGCCTTTTCATGCACAATACTAACAATCCTTTGGGGTGTCGAATTAGCGAACTCGCAGTGTGCGGGATATACCTCCATGTGTCTTCTTGATTAGACGACTGAGATTTACTTCGGAACTCCAGACTTCAGGATTTTGCATCTGCTAACTCGCACAATCCTCTAGAGTGGCGTATCTCTGAAGTGAGAGATTTGCCTGGACATGTCCTCTTGATTTGGACGGTCGAGATTTACTTTGGAACTTCGGTATTCGGGAGTTTTCGTCTGCTGACTCGCGCAATCCTCTGGAGTGTCATATCTCTGAAGTGAGAAATCTATCTTCATGTGTCCTCTTGATTTGGATGACTGAGATTTACTTTGGAACTTCGGGCTTCGAGTGTTTCGAGATGCACAACACCACAAACCTTCGAAGTGTTAACTTTTTGGAGTGTTAGATCCACTGACACGTGTCCTTAGCCTTCAATGGTTCAGATTTACTTCGGGCTTCAGCCAGTTCTTGCTCTAGTGCTTCGCTTCGCAAAACCTTCTAGAGTGTTAAGTCTCTGAAGTGAGAGATCTAGCGTCGCGTGTCCTTGTTGATGGACGGTCCAGATGAATTCTAGGCTTTGGGCCTTCGGGAGTTCTCGCTTCACGCATCCATCTTTCTTCCGAAGTGGTTATCCATCGAAGTGCAGGATCTCCTGCCACGTGTCCACTTTTATCAATGGTTTGGATCTACTCCGGCTCTTCAAAGCTTCGGGCCTTCGGAAGTTCTTTACTCAGCACTGCCTACTTCCTCCCAGAGTACGAGATCGTCAAATACAGGGATCATCTGACACGTGTTCCCTACTTGGATCGACGCATAGGAATTGTTTCAGGTTTCGTAACTTCAGGAGATATCCCTTGCACGAAGTTCGTTGTGTCTTCTCTACATGTGATCAGGAGTTGTGACCTCAGCTTAACCTTTGGGCGCTTATCTTGAAGATCAACGACCACAAGTGATTGCGGAAACTCAACTTTCTCACGCTTTAATTTCCTTCTCGATCTTCGCAATGCGATGGTACTCATTCATAGTGGGATCGATATCCACCGTTGATCTCTTGATCTAGCAAGATCAACGATCCTGAGGGATTTCATAATCTCAACTTGCTCACGCTTTAATTTCCTTCCCGATCTCTTCAATGCGAAGATGCTCGTTCATAGTGGGATCGATATCCACCGTTGATCTGTTGATCTAGCATGATCAACAATCATGAGGGATTGTGGAGTTTCAACTTGGTCACGGTTTAATTTCCTTCCTGATCTTCACAATGGCTCCCCACCGTCGATCTCCCTTGATCTGACAATCAATGAGATATGATGGATGTGACTTAATCTTTGCTTGATCTGACAACTTATCTTGCTCTCGCCCAGATCTAACGACTGAAAAAAAAAAATCACTTCTTTTGCATGCTTTTTGTCCTTTCTGGTCTTGATTAATGGCTCAAATATGTTCCCGCGGCAGATCTTATGACTGTTGTAGCTTCTCCTTTGTTGCTTATTGCAACTTCCTCAAAAGGAGGGGATTCCATGAATCTTTAAAGGCTTCGTCCTTCTGCAACTATGTTTCCTCGCGCTTTGCAATCTCCAATGATCTTTTGAGCGGACTACTCTCCAAGCTTTGTGAAGAGTCTTACCTCCCGCGCTCTCGTCTACGAGACAACGTATACTCTGCGCTCTTCCTCTTGTGATTGGGTTGCTCTCTAGGCTTTGTAAAGAGGCTTACATCCTAAGCTCTGATACCATGACAAAATGAGAAGCAGAGAAGATGAAATTGGAAACAAGAATAAGCAGAGCGCATTTCATTAAGGGAAAAGAGTTGAGCTAAATAAGCTTTAGCTAATCAAGAAGATCAAGAAACAATCGTACAGTTGACCAGAACAGCTGACAGTGTACAGTCACATATTATTAAGGTTACAGATATAACTAACAAAAAAATTCGTATTCAACATATTTCAAAAGTCTAAAGTTCAAGTGCTATTAGGGCGGAAACTGTTCTCTTTAACTCGAATACCGTTGGGATAAAATATATAAATTTGTTGTTTTCATTTTTTGTTTTGTGAGAGTGAGAAACTACCCATAAATGGTATGATGGGCTTCACTAAAATGGCGGATCTTCTATCTGTACTCTTCAATTTGTATGAAACCGACAGACTTTCAGTTTAAAACAGTTAATAAAATCGGAGGGCCAATAGATATGGGCTGCGCAGACTTGAATTTGAAAAATAACCACCCAACCCTGTCAGCAATCCCGACCTGTATCTTTGAGAACTCAATGTCACAAATTCTGAAACTACAAGTTTCAAATAATAATTTCAGAGTATGTAGCCTAAATCTTTCACATATATGAGACATCAAGCTAGAAGCAGCTGGTGCCGTGGTGTAGTTGGTTATCACGTCAGTCTAACACACTGAAGGTCTCCAGTTCAAGTCTGGGCGGCGCCAACTAAAATTTTCATTGCCTTTTACAGGCCATAGCAGATCATGGCAGAATCCACCGTTCAGCCAGTGACCATGAGCAATATTCGTCGCTTGCAACCAGCAAGGCATTGGGAGATAGCGAAAATGGTTCCTGAAAATCGTAATAAAAATGTATTTAGTGTAGTAATATTTTGCATTCATCAAGTGCAGTAATATTTTGCATTTAAGTATAGTAATTTAGTTTTTTTAAGTTCCGCGGTGATTCAAATTCCACTAAATTCTGTTGTTTTGTACCAACTTTTCGTTCAAGTATTTTGAAGAAAAGATTATACAAATTTTTTATTAATTTTTTTTTTAATTTACTAAAAAAATCGTTGTTTTCTACTGGTTAACAATATTAAATATTACATAAAAATAGATATAAACATATTTTTAATTTACTAAAAAAAGCCGTTGTTTTCTACTGGTTAATAATATTAGATATTCCATAAAATAGATATAAACATATTGTAGAAAACCTTACTTTTCTTATTACAACAATTATCAACAATTATTGATATTATAAGTATTCAAAATCAATTTTTTTCCTTTTGGAAAAATTTGTAGAAAAACTTTTAGAAATTTATTTACATTTGCAAAAGTTACCTGTAACCAAATGTAAACTTGTCATCATTTGCATACTATTTTAATCTAACAAGTACATCAAATGAGACATATGACAGATAGTTTAGGAAATCAATCTCAAAACGTTTTATATAAAACTTAAACCACTCAAATTCAACAAACTTCAAATTTAAATACATATATTAAAGACAAAAACATATTTGATAGAAAAGAAATAATAACTTTAGTTCTCATTTAGCCTCTTTTAGCTCAAACCTAGAAGATCAAGGACCTAGATTGAATCTAGTCCAAGTCTACTCAATGGATGAGTTAGCATCTCATAAATCTCATTTGGAAACCCACTTTAACTTAAGTTTCTATAGTTTGCTTTATATTCTTTAATTCACTTTACTCAAGTGAATTAAATGTCACTTTAGACTTGAGTGACTTGATTTCACTTTATGACTTAAGTGAATAAAGTCAATGTCAAATTATAACATAAAGTAAAGTGTGAGGTTAATATTTTCCCCCCTTTGTGTTTAGAAACTCACAAACACAAGGGGACCACTTTCCAAGGTACCCAAATCTCAACACTACCTCTTACCAAGGAAAGTGTCACTCACCCCTCCAAACTTGTTCTTGAAGTGGACTTCCTTGCCCCTTGGAAAGGCTTAAATGAGTATGGTTGTAACATGATCATCAAAAGTGGCCTTTGACTCTGATATGCTTGTCTCTATAGCCAAGTAGGACCCAAACCTCTACGCTCTTCTCTCTCTCATCAACCTCTGAGGATCTCCAACATGCTCCTTTGCCTCCTTCAAGGTCTCTTGAAACCATATTGGTTTCCCCTTCCCTGAAGTAACCTTTGGTTGAGTAGTCTCCTCGTGTCTTTGAGTCTCGTGCACATAACTCTACTTAGTAGTCTGTGACATTGAAGCCCCTGCACCAACTGTCTGTATACTCGGCAACTCTGAAAATGAAGTAGTCTCGGGTGCACCAATCACCCATGAATACTGTGTACTCGAAAAATGAGTCTGAGTCCCCTGAGCTGCAATTCTATGAATCGGCGGGACCTCCTCAACTCTGTCTATGCACCAATTGTTGGATGGTGTCTCAACTTTCAAACAACAACCTATGAGAGCACACTCCCTTTGAAACTGAGAAGTGAACTCCTCCTCCTATGTTGTCATTGCAGTGTCACCCTGCTTCTTCTTCTTCTTGGGACATTGTCCAACATAGTGCCCCATATTGGCACAAGCAAAGCATTTCACTTTTTGCATGCCCTTCTTCTTCTTCTCTCCTCCTCTCGGCTACTACTACTTGGCCCCTCCTTTGGGACTATGTATGGTCTTCTTCTTTCCCTTTGCAAAAGAGCAAGATCACCCTCATCACCATCTCCAACACCTTGTTATTGACTAGTATATGTGGAGCCATGCATCAACTCCTCCTACATGAAGTCATCCCATAGCCTCTCCCAATTGGGCATAGTCTCTCTGGCTATAATGCCTCGGATAAAATTCTCCCACGATTTTGAGAAGCCATTTAAGGTTGTCCTCACCAACACTATGGGATACACTATCTCTCCAACAGTCATCAACTCATCACAAGTCTGGGTGAATATTGAGAGGTATGAAGTATCAGACTCATCCTTGATCATTTTGATGTTCCTCAGCTTCTCCTGGAGCACCATCAATTAGTTCTTTTTAGATATTTGGTAAATTTTGCATAATGAGTCCCACATATCATAGGAAAATGCCTTACCAGACACATGAGGTATGATATGGTCTTTAACCGCATCAAGGATAGTTATCTTTTCCTTGATATTTTTCTTCCTGAACTCTGCCACCAACAAAGGAGAAGTAACAGGTGGAAGAACCATTGGGGTGGATACAATGTCCCATAACTCTATTTCCTCCAATATCAAAATAATTTTGGCCTTCCAAGGAGACTCGTTGCCAGCACTTGCTAGCCTATCCTTCACCCTCAATATTGCCACTGACATGGCTTCCCACTACTACCAAAATTAGCTTGATCTGAAAAAAGTAAAACTGCCTCTAACACAACAATTTCAAGTGTGAAAAGAAGCTCCCAACCTGTGTAACAATCTACCCAGGAGGTCTAACTTTAACATGGTAGGGCACTAATTTTGGACACTTTCAAGTCTGATTTTTCTCATTGTTTTAGGATTGTATACTTGGTGTCCAAAAACAGCCAACAGATCTGATCTTTACCCTCACAAAACTACCCCTCATTTGCTCCAAAATTCATCCCACTGACTTTCTGTTAGGCTTTGATACCATATAGAAATTATGAGGTACTAAGAGTTTCCAACACATGTTTGTCTTGGACCTATTGTTGGGCACTAAAATCAAGGTATATGAAACGGTTTTACTCACTTTTTTGGGACATCCACTAAGTCTGATAATTCTTCCCTAAAAAATTTCCTTTAGTCTTGTGATTTGATGCCCTTTTGAGGGTCTCTTTGCATGGGTTAAAATATGGTTTAGGCTGCCATAAAAGTTATCACATGCATATATCTCAAAACATCAAATACCCTCTGGTATATTTGACAACTAACACAATTGAAAGTACTAAGCAAACCATGACAAATGTACACTAGTGTTTTTGATCAAAATGACCCTGGAAAAGCCCCCACGGGGAAAACTAGTAAGAGAGATTTGATATATATATATATATATATATATATATATATCAAATAAAATGCTACAACAAGTAAATACACAAGGAAACTGATAAAATCCAAGCTTATCCTCAAGCTTGTAATGGAATTCTTCAAAACTTGTGACTGCTAGCCTTAGAACAAAGGCGCCCTTTGCCTTGGTGTGCCCTCCTCTCTTTGCTAATCCTTGAATTTTCCTTTGCTTCTTGTCTTTTCCCACTTGTAGAATGTGCCTCCCTTGAATATTCCTTGTGAACTTTGATTGTTAAGCCCTAATATTGTCTCATTACCCCTTAATTGGGGCATATTATATTAGTAATGTTATTTTATTTATGTCGGCTTTAGGCCATTAGTTGTAATTATACCTCCTAGTCTCCTATATATACCAAGGAGACCTTTTCATTTTGAATCATCTTGTACTTGAACATTTAAGTGGGGTAAAAGGAGGTTGCCCCCTCGAAGAGGCTGATTATCTGAAATTATCTCTTTTTCAAGGCATTGAGTACTTTTTCTGAGGTTTTTCTATGCTATATTGATATTTGGTTCTTAACATATGGTATCAGAGCTTAAGGTCTTGGCGTTTCGTTGTTACATCTGACACACCTTGGAATTTTTGCTATAAATTTTTTTCTACAATGTTTCCGAAGGAACAGCTTGGAGGATATTTAGTATATGGATCAAGATACATTGGGTTCAAAATTTAGCTCCTGAGGCCTTATACTTTCAGAGATACAACCTGTACAAGATAGGGTTCTGGAATCATCCTGGACTGAGTCATTGCGGAATTTTTGCTATAAAAACGTTTATGTAATGTTTCAGTCCCTGAAATCTAGAGGCTATTTATAGAAATTAGAAGGTATCTGTGGTAAAAATTTCAGCTTCTGGGTCATCATAAATTTGTAGATACACCTTGTGTAAGATAGGGTATCTGACTAGTCTTATTGACTAGTCTCAAGAAGGTGTTCCAGGTAAAACAATCATAACTTCTTCCTAGAGTATCCAAATTGAGTGGGACTAGTTTCATTGGATCATGGACAGTCTATAGTATTTCTGGTGCGAGTTTCAGAATTTTATATCACTTATTTTGTGTGGGACACGCTATACAAGTGAGATCTCCTGGAAAGGACAAAAATCGGCAAGTTGTGGGGAAGTTACCATAAATTCCACTTGGCACATCCAATTTTGATCAGACCTATGGAATTGCAGAGAATAAATATCAAATAACTACATAAAAGAAAGTTTCATACCTAGAAGGGCTGAAAATTAGGAGATACAACAGAAGAAATACTATCTAGCAGAACCACCTCAAAATCAAGGTTCAAAAGTGATACTTGGCCAACATGCCACCAAAAAAGGTAACTTCTACACCAAACAAGCCTCCAAAAAATCCTACTTGGACTCTTGATGAAGGTGAAGAAATGCATAGGGACATAAATGAACTACAAAAGAAGATGGATTCAATGGAAGCTATGTTGGATACTAACATGGATGGTTTAAAAGGGGAGATCATGGAAGTATTGAAAAATTTCGTCACAGAGAAGACACCTGAAAGTGAAAATACATCCCATGAAATTCATGATGAGGACACAAGGAAGGTGAATCAATAATGGAGAAACTCCAACTTTGGTTTGAAGACCAACCACGTTCCTAAGATTGATATGAGGAAGTTTGATGGCAAGGACCCAATCACATGGATACATCAGATGGAGCAATTCTTTGATCTCCATAATGTGCCACATACACAAAAGGTACGAATTGTTTCTTTATATTTAGAACCTAATCAATTTGTATGGTATCAATGGCATTATTCCCGCAAATCACTCATCACTTGGACAATTTTCATGGAAGAAATGATAGCACACTATGAGGATACAAGGAGCAATACCTTCTTTAGCCAATTGATAAATCTCAAGCAAAAGGGTTCAGTTACTGAGCACATTGAGAACTTCCAAACATTGAATATAAAGGTAACCAATATTCCAGATGAGCACTTGATTGATGTATTCATAGGAACTTTAAAGATAACATTCAACATGAGGTTCGCCTTTGGGAACCCAAATCATTGGAGAATGCATTTAAGGTGGCAAGAAATGTTGAAAGTAAAAATATGGCTATGG
>ML814743.1:180825-194054 GCA_009831015.1 Picea engelmannii | reverse complement strand
TATGGCCCTTATAAGGTGTTGCAAAAGATTGGTACTATGGCATACAAATTGGAGTTGCCTGCATCTTCACGAGTACACCCAGTTTTCCATGTTTCATGCTTAAAGAAGGTTATAGGCGACAAGATCCCAATTCAAACTATATTACCAGAACTTGACAAGGAAGGAAAAATCATATTGGAGCCTGCAGCCATCACTGACACAAGAATTTGCTAGCTGAGGAATAGATCTATTTCATAGTATCTCATTAAATGGAGGAAACTACTGGCTGAAGATGCCACTTGGGAAGATGAGTCTTTTATATCATCCTTGCCTACAATATCACCTAGGTACTCAACTTCGGAGGCACCAAAAACACATTTAGATTGTTTGAGAAAACGTTTGTGCTTAGAAAATAGATGGAGAACTTGATCCACATGGGAGAGATGGGCTTGCCAAGTTTTACTATAGATGAGAATGTGATCAAAGAAAACTAAGACAAAATGACAGAGGAAAGGATGAAAGACATTATTCATGAGACTTTGAAAAGTGGAAGGAGCATTACACAGGCCAAAGGGTATGACCAAGAACTCATAGTGACCCTCATGAATTCTAAAGGTATCCTTGGGGATGTCTTCCTATTTCATGTGTATCTGGTGGTATCCAAATCGGAGATCAAGTTTTCTAAAGTATTGGGCACCACTCAATTCATCCAAAATATCAGCAATGACAAGAATGGGAAATTTGTCTTTGATTGTGAGTTTGTTGAGAGCACGAAAATCAGAACACATGCGCCAAGTTCCTTATTTCTTGAGTACCATGACTACAGGAGAAGAATAGGGGTTGGTATTAGGACTAATAACACATGCTTCTAGCAATTCTTGAACAATTTTCTTAATTTCATTTTTCTGGGCAAAGGTATTACGATAAGGGTGGACAATGGGAGAAAGATTGTCAAGTACTAGAGGAATGGAATGATCATGGGCATCGCGGGAAGGGGGAAGTCCACGAGGAGTGTTAATATAGCTTGGTGTTGGGAGAGTATAGATTGGAGGTCAGGGTGCATAAAGGATGTCTCAATGACGTGAATGGAATGGAGTTGGGGAATAATGCCAAATTGACATTTTTTTAGAAGCTTTTACATTTGGTGGGAACTAATGATCTCAGGTGAACCCTTTGGGATTCCTTAGAATTTATGTATAAATTTTGAGGTCCTAAAAGTTTCCAACATAGTTTTGACTTTGACCTGATGTTGAGCACTAAAATCAAGGTTTACAAATTGTTTTACTCGCTATTTTGGGATAGCCACTAAATCTGATAATTCTTCCCTGAAAATCTACCTTTAGTCTTGTGATTTGATGCCCTTTTGAGGCCCTCTTTAAATGGGTTAAAATATGGCTTAGGCTGCCATAAAATTTAGCACATGCACATAGCTCAAAACATCAAATACCCTCTAGGATATTTAACAACTAACACAGTCGAAAGTACTAAGAAAACCATGACAAATGTACACAAGTGTTTTTGGTCAACATGACCTTGGAAAAACCCCCATGGGGAAAAACAGTAAGAGAGATTTGATATATATATTTATGGAGATATCAAAATCAATGCTACAAGTAAATACACAAGGAACCTGATATAATCCAAGCTTATCCTCAAGCTTGTAATGGAGTTCCTCAAAACTTGTGCTTGATAGCCTTAGAACAAAGGTGTCGTTTGCCTTGGTTTGCCCTCCTCTCTTTGTTAATCCTTAACTTTTCCTTTTCCCACTTATAGAATGTGCCTCCCTTGAAGATGTCTTGTTACCTTTGATGAAGCCCTTGATCAAGTGCACCCCTTAACTTTGGTGCACCCTACATGTATCAAACCTCGACTATCAAACAAAAACCTATGAGAGCACACTCCCTCTAAAACTGAGAAGTGAACTCCTCCTCCTATGTTTTCGTTGCAATGCCACCCTACTTCTTCTTCTTTGTGGGACATTGTCCGGCATAGTTCCCCATCTCGCCACAAGCAAATCATTTCACTTTTCTTATCTCCTTCTTCTTCTCTCCTCCTCTCGACTGCTACTGCTTGGCCTCTTCTTTGTGACCCTGTCCAGTCTTCTTCTTGCCCTTTGAAAAATGAGCAATATCACCTACATCATCATCTCCAACACCCTGTTGTTGACTAGTAGATGTGGAGCCATGCCTCGGCTCCTCCTGCATGAATTCATCCCATAGACTCTCCCAACTAGGCATAACCTCTCTAGCTATAATGCCTCAGATAAAATTATCCCATGGTTTTGAGAAGCCATTTAAGGTTGTCCTCGCCAACACTGTGGGATCCACTATCTCTCCAACAGCCTCCAACTCATCGAAATTCTAAGTGAATCTTGAGAAGTATGAAGTAACCGACTCATACTTGATCATTTTGATGCTCCCCATCTTATCATGAAGCACCATCAATCGGTTCTGGTTAGATCATTGGTAAAGTTTGCATAATGAGTCCCACATATCATAGGCAAATGCCTTACCAAACACATGAGGTATGATATGTTCTTTAACCACACCAAGGATAGTTCTCTTTGCCTTGATATTCCTCTTCCTGAACTCTGCCACAAACAAAGGAGAAATAATAGGTGGAAGAACCATTAGGGTAGATACAATGTCCCATAACTCTAGTTCCTCCAATATCAAAACAATTTTGGCCTTCAAAGGAGACCAGTTGCCATCACTTGCTATCCTATCCTTCACCCTCAATCCTGCCACTAACATGGCTTTCCACTACTACCAAAATTGATCTGATCTGAACAAAATAAAACTGTCTCTAACACATCAATTTCAAGCGTGAAAAGAAGCTCCTAGCCTGTGTAACAATCTACCCAACATGTATGTATTTGACCTGGTAGGGCACTAAGTTTTGGACACTTTCAAATCAGATTTTTCTCACTGTTTTAGGACTGTATACTTGATGTCTAAAAACAACCAACAGATATGATCTTTACCCTCACAAAACTGCCACTTGTTTGCTCCAAAATTCAGCCCACTGACTTTCCCTTAGGATCCGATACCATGTAGAAATTATGAGGTACTAAAAGCTGCCAACATAGGTTTGTCTTTGACCTGTTGTTGGGAACTAAATCAAGGTATACCAAACTATTTTACTGATTGTTTTGGGACAGCCACTAAGTCTAATAATTCTGCTCTGAAAATTTTCCTTTAGTCTTGTGGTTTGATGCCCTTTTGAAGCTCTCTTTGCATGGGTTAAAATATGGTTTAGTTTGCCATAAAAGTTATCGCATGCATATAGCTCAAAAAATCAAATACCCTCTAGAATATTTAACAACTAACACAACCAAAAGTACAATCGAAAGTACTAAAAAAACCATGACAAATGTACACAAGTGTTTTTGGTCAACATGACCCTGGAAAAACCCCCATGGGGAAAACCAATAAGAGATATTTGATATATATGTGGAGATATCAAAGAAAATGCTACAACAAGTAAATACACAAGGAACCTGATATAATCCAAGCTTGTCCTCAAGCTTGTAATGGAGTTCCTCAAAACTTGTGCCTACTAGCCTTAGAACAAAGGTTCCCTTTGCCTTGGTGCGCCCTCCTCTCTTTGCTAATCCTTGACTTTGACTTTGCTTCTTTCCTTTTCCAACTTGTAGAATGTGCCTCCTTTGAATATGCCTTGTGATATTTTATGAAGCGCTTTAGAAAGTGCACCCCTTCACTTTGGTGCACCCTATATGTCTCAAACCTCAACACTTATGCATCCTCTCTTTGGGTGTGCCACTCAAACACAAAGAACCTCTTCTACCAAGATTGCCTTCTCAAAACCTTGGTGCACCCTCTACAATATTTTCATCAAGCCTTGTGCCTCCCTTCACAAGATCTCCCAAGATTCATGAAGATGTGCATCCTTGTAGATTTGTGCCCCTACTCTCAAGGTGCACCACCCATCTAGCTCACACTCACAGCCTCCATGAAAGCCTCTCCAAACTAGCTTGCGCCCTCCATGAACAAGTGCATTCTAGTTTTCTCCTTCAAACCCTCTCTTCTCACTTCTCTTCTCCTCACCCAATTCTCTCAACTGATCAAATGAACAATGAGCCTTTATTTACCCTCTTACCTCCTTTAGCCTCTCTTAGGCAAAACCTAGAAGATCAAGGGCCTAGATTGAATCTATCCCAATTCTAATCAATGGATGAGATCACATCTCATAAATATCATTTGGAAACCCACTTTGACTTAAGTTTCCATAGTTTGTTTTATGTTCTGTAATTCACTTTACTCAAGTGAATTAAATGTCACTTTAGACTTAAGTGACTAATTTTACTTTATGACTTAAGTGAATAAAGTCAATTGTGAAATTAGAACATAAATTAAAGTGTGAGGGTAATACTTTCCCCCCTTTGTGTTTAGAGACTCACAAACACAAGGGGACTACTTTCCAAGGTACCCAAATCTGAACACTCCCTCTTACCGAGGAAAGTGTCACTCACCCCTCCAAACTTGTCTATGAAGTGGACTTCCTTACCCCTTGGAAAGGCCTCGGTGAGTATGGCTATAACCTAATCATCAAAAGTGGCCTCTGACTCTGATCTACTTGTCTTTATAGCCAAGTCGGACCCGAACCTATTTGGCGCTCTACTCTCTCTCATCAACCTCTGAAGCTCTCCAACATACTCCTTTGCCTCCTTATAGATGTAGTTCGAAATGGTACATAAAAAGCTTCAAAGACGGAACTCCATGGTCTTTGTTTCTACCCCATCATGGGACTCATAATATTCAAAAGTCATGGGTTGTAGCTCTAATGCCTCCTTGGATAATTCATCTTCTTTAGTGTTCATCTCACGAAGGATGTGGTGGAAATATAACTAGTGGAAGGACTGAAAAGTATGCTTGATTTCTCGCATGATGTTCAAGAGTCTAATATTCTAAATAGTGATCTTTTTCAAGGCCCAATCTATCACCAACTTGGAGTCTCCAAAAATTTGTACTTTATGGACGTCCTTTTCTTTGGCTATTTCCACGACTATCCATAGGCCTATGAACTCATCCATGTTATTTGTTCCTGGTCCAGGTGCATACTAGATGTGTATTTAATGACTGTGGTTGATATGTAGTACTATCCCCACACCACTCCTGGGGGGATGTCCCTAGCTCTCTCCATCAAAATAACCCCATGGTATCTCATAGTTGATAGGAGGGGGGATGGGATTTCTGCGGTTCTTGTTATGCAGTTCCTCCTTGAAATTGGAAGCCTAAGATAAGGTAATAGCAGTCGTGACCTCTAGGGGGACAACCTTGTTCTAAAATATAGCTTGATTCCTGGCCCACCATATGCTAGTGATTAACATACCTTGTAATCTTGCATAAATATTAACTGCTCGGTCCTATACCCAAGTCTTAAAGCAGTCGTCCAAAGACGCACCATTCCAGTCTGATTTATCCTGTAGTTTACCGATTTTCCATGTTGTCCAGGCCCCAACCAAAGGGAAAGCAACAACAAATTCCTTCCAAACCAGTGTGCCAGCACATGTTTTGTTTGGCGTTCTAAACCACTCCACAATCGTTTTTCCTGGGAAGTATTTATAATTCATTACACGCACCCACAATTGATTTCCTTGGGTAATTCGCCAAAGGTACCTACCATCCAAGGCTTGTGTGAAGGAACAAATGTCCTTCAAACCCCAACATCCCATATATTTTGGGATAGAAATATTCATCCATCGCACGAGAGACACGCGAACCAGGAAATGGTTTCCGGCCCAAATGTATTAGAAGCACAATCATCTAATATTCTGAAGGAATCTCTTAGGTATCGCCATGATAGAATTCCAGTAAATTGGGATGCTTTCTAGAACTTCCTTCAAAAGAACCATTCTTCCTCCTCTAGAAAGTGTCGAGTTGACCTGCATCATAATTCGTGTTTCGATCTTCTTCACAATCCAGGTCCAATCCTCCTTTCGGTAACAGTCCAGTTTCAAATGGAAACCCATGTATTTGATGTCATTAGTGATGGAAATCCTTTGGGATGGGAGCAAGTTAGTAATGGAGGTCTGTTCGGCTTCAGAAACATTGTTCATAATAATGTTTGACTTTTCCTTGTTTATCTACATGCTCGTCGCCCTACAGTAGAGGTCAAGTATTTGTTTGAGGGATTGTGCCTCAACCTGTTTTCCGTAGATACTTCAAAAAATATCATCGACAAACAAAAGGTGTGAGATAATCTTCAAGATAGTGACCCTTATACCATTAAGATTATTGTTGTACCTCGCCTCCTTGATCAAATTGTTGAGGGCCTCTGCCACAATCAAGAAGAGAAAAGGGGACATTGGGCATCCCTAACGAACTCCCCTGGACACCTTAAAGAAACGTGATGGAGATCCATTGACCAGCACCGTGAAAGAGGCATTGCTAAGACACCCCATGATCTAGTTGACCAATTTGTGATCCAACCCCATCTATAAAAGAACAAGTTGGAGGAAGGTCCAATCCACCCTATCATATTCCTTCGACAGATCCAGTTTGAGGATTGTTGATTTTTTTATTTTTCTTATTTACTGAGTGTAGTGTTTCTTGTGCAAGTGTGACTGCATCATGTATACGATGGTTGTGTAGGAAACCAATTTTTTATTCACTAATGAACCCACTCAACATAGGTCTGAGGCGTCTGACAATGATTTTGGAGATCAACTTATAAGCCACATTGGCACAAGAGATGAGTCAGAAATCCTCAAATGACTCAACATTTTGTTTTTTCAAGATAAGACAAATGAAATTAGAGTTTAGGACTCCTTGAATTTGTCCGACTCTTTGGGACTCACAGACCATCAACAGCAGATCCATCTTGATGAATTCATAAAATGTTTTGTATAATTCCACCAAGAATCCATCTGATCCTGGGATTTTGTCGCTCTGCATGGAGAACGGGGATGATTTGATCTCATCCTATGAAACTTCATCTGATAATTTCTTGTTCATATATTCTGAAAAGACCCGATGTAATTTTTGGATCACTGTGAGGATTTCCTATATGGGACAACCATTTGGTTCCCTGAATGTTAAATTTATGAGCTTGATATAATACTATAAGTACTTTAAAAATTCAGACTATACTTAGAACTTAGCTTGACACCATTCATAAATTTGAACAACAATAATCATAAGAAATTACCAGCATGCAAGATCACAACTCATGTACCATGGGGAAAACCTATACAGGGAGAAAAACCCTAGAAAAAAATATCCTTTTCTTGCATTAATAATGTATGACCACTTACAAATTTTCCACCATGAAATTATGCTCTTAAAGAGCTTGCCAAGTTGACTCTAACCTAACTGTGTAACTAAGAGACCTTGTTGATTTATAATCACCTATTACAGACCAACACTGAAGATTTATCTTTGTTGATATACATTGCCTCTTCTGGACTATTACGCTGCCTATTTATGGTATGTTATTGTTGCCTCTTATTGACTGATACACCACTCTGTTATAGACCGATATACCACTATGTTCTGGACTAATATACAACTTTGTTATGTGCCTTCTCAAGGAATGATATATGCCTCTGTTATGGACTGATATATCACTATGTTTCCTCACCCATATGCAGCATAACAATTGTGTATAAAAGAGGGTCAACCTCTTGCTTAAATAGGAGTGTAGAGGTAGAGAGGAGATGGATCGAAATAGCCTAAGTCAATGCATGTGTTTACAATGAACTTAACTCAGCAACCAAATTTAGAATTGAACTTTAACACCTCAGTTAGGACTCGACCTTGACTGGACATGCATGCAAACTACTCAGCATGCATGCATGAAATGCATGTCATGCATGCAACATGCAACATGTGACATGTGACAACCTTCATAACTTTGAATTTGACCTAGACATGCAAATTTGACTTTTTACAACTTGACTCTTTACAAGGAAATTCAAATTTCTTCATGGTGGAAGGTGTTACACATGCCAACGCACTAGATCAATACATTTACATCATTTGTAATATCAAGAAGATTGTTTGTTTCTAGCTCATAGGAATTTTATGTTCAACCCAAATTTTGCTAGATGCCTTAACTTTTTCTCATGGCTCACAAGGCTTGACTACGGTCACATAGGTTGTATGTTCCCTCTTACTTTTTCACTAGTCTATCTATGCTCACAGAGGTTGTACGGTCCCTCTGACTTTTGCACTAGACTGTCTATGCTCACAGAGGTTGTACGTTCCCCCTAACTTTTGCATTAGACTTACATCTTGACTTTTGTCTTAGACTTGCAAGGCTTCTACCTTTTCCTTGGCTTGACTCACAAGATCATATAGCATCTCATTCATCCTGACTTTTGGTTTGACTCACAGAGGTTGTACGTTCCCGCTGGCTTTTTTCAATACCTCACAAGACTGGTTGATTCTCCAAGTCTCCCTGGCTAGCCTCAAGGTGGCTCATATGGCCTCTGATTGGAGAATGAATGTCGATGTTGCCAAATTTAACACTTTCTCTCAAAGAGGGAGTCATTCTTAGCCACACCAAGCTTGCCTCTCAGTTGCACAATTGTCTCAATGGAAATGGCTTGGTCAGGATATCAGCTACCTGCTCGCTCGTGGCTATGTACTGTAGCTTTACAGTTTTTCTCTGGACCAAGTCTCCAATGTAGTGGTACTTCATGTCAATATTTTTTGACCTGTCGTGAAATATCGGGTTCTCTGTCAGTTTTATGCAACTTTGATTATCACAGTGAACCATCGTCGTCTCGTGCTTGTCACCAAACAACCCAGAAACCAATTTTTCAAGCCATATTGCTTCCTTTCCAGCATCACTTGTTGCAATGTACTTAGCCATTGTTGTACTATGTGCAATGGATCCATGTTTCCTGCTTGACCAAGAGATCATAGTGGATCCTAAACTGAAGCAGTATCTGGAAGTACTTTTCCAATCCATTGGGCTTCCTGCCCAATCATCATCTGCATAGCCATGCAGAAATAGACCACCACTGGATGTATATCTTAGACCATAGGTAATGGTCCCTCTAAGATATCTCAAGATGTGTTATGCTGCCACCAAGTGTCTATGTCTCATTTCAGCCATGAACTGACTCATTGCAATCACTGCATAGGATATATCTGGCCTTGTATGGATCATATACATCAATGATCCAATCATATGTCTATACATGGTGGGATCCACCAAATCTGAACCTGTATCAGAATCATGTAGCTTCCTCGAGTTGGTAACCATTGGAGTAGACATGGATTTGCAATCCATCATACCAAACATCTTTAATACATCCACTGTGTATTTCCTTGTGCCAGAAATATCTCGCCATGTCTTTGCCACACTTCCAATACTAGAAAGTAATGCATCAAGCCTAAGTCTTTCATCTCGATTTATGATATTAGCTCCCTCTTACACCAGGCTATTATCCCTTTTACCTTGAATTACAGGTTCACATCAGCATCACTTTTCTGAAAGCCTGGGCTTTTAAGAAAGCCATCAATCCTGTCACACCAAACTCTGGGAGCCTACTTAATACCATAATATTCCTTCCTTAGCTTGCATACATGAGTGTCTTTGTTATGCAGTACAAAACCATCGAGTTTTTTCACAAAGACCTCATGTTCAATCTTTCCATTCAATAATGTTGGTTTTACATCCATCTAATGTAACTTCCAACCAAGAACTGAATCTAAAGAAATAATAACTCGAATGGAGGTATACATGGATATAAGGGTAAAAGTATCGTTGTATTCAATTCCTTCTTTCTGAGTGAAGCCTCTGGCCACAAATCATGCTTTGAACTTTTCCACACTCCCATAGGTTGTATGTTTTATCTTATAGATCCATTTGGAAGAGACCATTGATTTGTCCTTCGGCCTCAGCACAATGTCCCAAACATTGTTCTTTAGAATTAACTTGTATTCCTCAAGCATGGCATCCTTCCATACTTGTAATTTATTTGCTTCTTCAAATGAAGAAGGTTCAACATCACTGATGTTTCTCATCAATACAGCATAGCCTCCAAACCTGTGAGGCCTCTTACTTTCCCTGAAAGTTCCTTTGGGAGAAGCTATATTTTTTGCTTCCTGCACTATTTCTTTAAGCCATCCTGGATTCCTTTTGGTTGGAGGTTCTTCAAGAGTTATTTCCAACTCTTCAGTCAGTTCTAAGAGCTAATCACTTGGACCTTCATGAGGTTCCTCCCTCTGAACATATGACTCTTCACTTTCATAAGAGGGTGAAGTTGGTTGAACTGCTTCTGAATCCTATTGAATCTCTCTAGATTTATTGAATGTGGCTTCCTCATGGAAAGACACATCCCTTCTTACCTCTATCTTCCCAGGACCTCGTACATAAATCCTGTAAGTCTTGGAGTTCTCATTGTACCCCACAAAAACACCTTTCTTTCCCGAGGGTTCCATCTTTGTCCTCTTCTCCTTAGGGAAATGAATATATACAGGACATCCAAATATCCTTAGTTTCTCTACTTCAGGTTTGATTCCTGAGAATACCTCCTCTGGAGTCTTGTCTTTCAAGATTGCATGTGGCCACCTGTTCTGAATATAGACAGCAGGGGAGGTAGCTTCTACCCATAAAGAATTTTTCAGATCTTGGTCAAACATCATGGCTTTCGCTGCCTCACAAATTGTCATGCGTTTCCTCTCAACAACACCATTTTGTTGAGGGTTATATGGCATGGTCAACTATCTCTCAATTCATGCTTCCTTGCAAATATCCTCAAACTAGAGAGATTTAGACTCTCCTCCATTCTTTGTTCTAAGGGTTCTGATGTGTTTCCCTCTCTGCTTTTCAATAAAGGCTTTATACTGTTTGAATTTATCAAATGTGTCACTTTTAGGTTTAAGGAAATAGATCCAACATTTTTTTGAGTAATCATCAATAAAAATGACATAATACAAACAACCATTGAGTGAGGGAGATGACATGGGACCACATACATTAGAATGAACCAGATCTAAGATGCCATGAGCTTTGTTATCACTACTAGGAAATGCTTTCTTTATATTTTTACCTAGCATGCATCCTTTAAAAAATTATATTTTACTAAGAGAAATAGAGGGCATGCCACATACCATGTTATGTAGATCTGGAAGTGCTTTGTAATGAAGATGTCCAAGTCTTATGTGCCAAAACTCGTTGGATCTAGTCACATCATGAGCCAATGCCCGAATTGATTGTCCTGTCACGTCATACAGTCCTCCTCTACGAGTCCCAATGGGTTATGTTGTACTCAAGTGGCTACCATTAGCCCATAGTAGTGCCTTCTTGTCCTTGAAGATCTCCCAATATCCCATGTCCTCAAGGGTTTCAACTGATAGTATATTCTTCCTAAGCCCTGGAACATATAATACTTGATCAACATGAAGCCTAGACCCAGATTCCAATTTGAAGGAGATAGAGTCTGCTCCATTTATCTTGTAACATTCGTCATCCCCAAGCTCAACCTGCTCTACAAAATATTTTGACTTGAAATCTGAGAGGATTTCCTTGTACCCTGTCATGTGCTTTAATGCACCATTGTCTTCTAACCAAGTTTTAGGCCCTGTGAAAACTGAACTGAATAGGGAAGAAACCAGGTAATATTCTTTTCTAGTTTCTTTTTCATTAGAAGGACTTTTTTGTTTTCGTTTGGATTCATCATCCTCGGCAGTTGAGACATGATGTTTCCCTTTCCTTGGATTTTTATTCCTATACCAAGAGTCATTAGAAAAATGACCCAACTTATTACAACTAAAGCATTTAATCTTAGATGTATCAGTACTCTTGATTTTGAACATGCCTTTGGTGTTTGACTTCCTCTGAGAGCCTTTATGGAAAGTGACTTTCTTCTTTCCCTTGAATGTTGATGCTAATACCGAATGCTCTTCTTTGGTTGCCTCGCTCCTCGTAGCAGTGCGGCTCTCCTCTTGGAGGAAATCATGCCATAACCTCTCAAATGTGCGCTAAATCTCTCTCCCACTTACATTGGATAAGAAGGTATCCCATGATGAAGGAATACCATCAAATATGGCCTGCAGTAAGTCATCATCATCCACTGCGACCCCTGAGACCAAAAGATGATCTCTGATCTAGGCTATCCTGGAATAGAAAGATGCTATTGATTCACCTTTATCCATCTTCAAATACTTAAGCTTCTGCTCAAGTGTCCTCTTCTGACTTGGAGCATGTTTCTCATACATATTCACCAAGGTATCCATACATTCCTTGGCAGTCATTAACGAAGTCATCATTGGAATTATACTATCTTTTACTAAGTCTAAGATGATACGCTTGGCCTTTTCTTGAATCTTCATGAAAGTTGCTCTTCCAACATTAGTGGCGGGTTCCTCCACCATTGTGGTCACATATTGCTCAAGATCATGCTCCTGCAATATATTTGTTATCTGGAACTTCCACACATTGAAGTTGGCATCTCCTTTGAGCCTATACTCGGCCCTAACTAAAATGGAGGATGCCATGGACCTTACGCTGGAAATTTAATCAAGCTTGCTTGGATCTGTGTGTACCCTGTTGTTTCACTTCAACCAGCTTATCACACCCTAAGCTTGTTGACGGGCGAAAATGACCGTCCGTCAACTGGGAGAGTGGAACCGGTCCGGGGTTGTCTAAATAACCCAAGCCGTTTGGTATGGACCACCCTGACGAGTTTAACGGCTCCGTTGGCCGCCCTAAGGTCTCGTAAGGAAACCAAAGAGAGAGTGATCTGAGTTAAATAATCTAAACTAAGGAAACTAGAAAATAATAAAACAAACTAAAATAAACTATACTAAACTAACTATAAACTATACTAACTATGATCATAATAACTCAAATCAACTACTTAATTGTCAGCTGCAACCATTCTTTATTCACAAATATACAATATGGACAGATTACAGATTTGATTAAAACCTGCAAAAATCATGTGTTCGCTGCCCTAAGACAGCCAAGGATCTATTTTTTTGTCTTTTTATATTTTATAAAACAGAAAGGAAACTAACTGCAATTAAATAATCTAATCTAAATCTAACTAAACTACTAATTAATTAAACGATAAACATCTGTCTAATTAACCTGGATACGCTCCAAGTTTGCCCTGTGTAAGATGACTTTGTAAGCAGGTTGGAGGAAGAAGTTCACACCATTTAGCCCTTAAGCTTCTCGCAAGGGATCAGCTATAATGCTTCCTGAAGTAGGTTACAGGACAAACAAGACATAAAAGAAAATCATAACAGTTTTCAGATTATGAATTTATG
>ML814743.1:151176-177899 GCA_009831015.1 Picea engelmannii | reverse complement strand
ACCATAATCATAAAAACAAATGCATCGACCAGCGAGTGGGTGATTCACCACTTCTACGTGCCAACATCCAAGTCAGAACCAGCACATCATATGACATCCAAGCGCCAAGTGTTAAGTTCAAAACCAACACAGTACCTGCATTACTTACCGATTTAACGTGCCAATTCCACCGTTTGATCGTCCGCTTAATCACAGGGTTTAGTGTTAACTGATAGCTCGGGGTTCTATCAATCATCGCATAATCTGCTTTACAAGCATAGTATGCCAAGAATCGATTTTCCAAAATCGAATAAGATTAACTTATGCGCCTTTAAAACCATTGCTACCATACCTTTACGAACTTGCCAATGTATTTGGTGTATACCACATATGTTTGTATTCCAAAGCCTTAGAGCCACAYAATACAATTTTTTHATATGATAATCAAATGAAAACCATAACAAGGATAMAACAATATGAGCAATATGAGAAGATACRTTATAATTTTCATAARTAAGACCAATAACTTTCATGCCCAAAGGTTTAATAGTGGAATATATCCAAATGCGCAATCAAGGTAAGATAATGATCAAGAACATAAGTCTGATAAAACCTTTATCAATCACATGATAAACCAGTGATCAAGTATCAACCAACAAATCAAAAGATGACGACAGTATAATCAACGAAATAGGTGTTTTCACATTTGCAATTGTGAAAACTGAGTCGAAATTGAATTGTAATGGTTGCAAAGACGAGACACATGCCCATTAGCACAATGCGACAATGATTTGTCATGATACCGCAAGGGGTGTAGGCAGCTTTTGAGAGTAATCAAAAAAAATTTGGGTTGGCTGCCAACAAAGCTCTAATACCATGTTAAATTTTTAAGCTTGATATAATACTATAAGTACTTTAAAAACTCTGATTGTACTTAGAAATTAGCTTGACATCATTCATAAATTAGAATAGCAATAATCATAAGGAATTACCATCATGCAAGATCACAACACATGTACCCTGGAGAAACCATATATAGGGGGGAAAACCCTAGCAAACAATCTCATTTTATTACATTAATAATGTATGACCACTTACAAATTCTCCACCATGAAATTTTTCTCTTAAAGAGCTTGCCAAATTGACTCTGACCTGACTATGTAACTAAGAGACCTTGTTGATTTATAATCACCTGTTACACACCAGCATTGAAGATTTATCTTTGTTGATATACGTTGCCTCTTATGGACTGTTACGCTGCCTATTTATGGTCTGTTATTGTTGCCTCTTATTGACTGTTATTGTTGCCTCTTATTGACTGATACATCTAACTCTTATTGACTAATACACCATTCTCTTCTAGACTGACAGACCACTATGTTTTGGACTGATATACCACTTTGTTATGCGCCTTCTCAAGGACTGATATATGCCTCTGTTCTGGACTGATGTATCACTTTGTTATGGACTGATATATCACTATGTTTCCTCACCCATATGCAGCATAACAATTGTGTAGAAAATAGGGTCAACCTCTTGCTTAAATGGGAGTGGAGAGGTAGAGAGGAGATGGCTCGAAATAGCCTAAGTGAATGCATGTGTTTACAACTCAACTTAACTCAGTAACTAGATTTAGAACTAAACTTTAACACCTCAGTTAGGACTCGACCTTGACTGGACATGCATGCAAACTACTCAGAGTGCAACATGCAACTAGACATGCATGCAACATGCAATATGCAACATGTGACAACCTTGACAACTTTGAATTTGACCTAGACATGCAACTTTGACTTTTTACAACTTGACTCTTTACAAGACAATTCGAATTTCTTCATGGTGGAAGGTGTTACACGTGCCAACGCAATAGATCAATGCATTTACATCATTTGTAATATCAGGAAGATTTGTTGTTTCTAGCTGATAGGAATTTTATGTTCAACCCAACTTTTGCTAGATGCCTTGACTTTTTCTCATGGCTCACAAAGCTTGACTAGGCTCACATAGGTTGTATGTTCCCTCTGAATTTTTCACTAGTCTGTCTATATGCTCACAGAGGTTGTGCGTTCCCCCTGAATTTTGCACTAGATTGTCTATGCTCATAGAGGTTGTGCGTTCCCCCTGACTTTTGCATTAGACTTACATATTGACTTTTGTCTTAGACTTACAAGGCTTCTACCTTTGCCTTAGCTTGACTCACAAGATCATATAGCATCTTGTCCGTCCCAACTTTTGGTTTGACTCGCAAAGGTTGTACGTTCCCCCTAGATTTTGGCAATACCTCAGACTGATTGATTCGCCAAGTCTCCCTGGCTAGCCTCAGGGTGGCCCATATGACCTCTCATTGGAGAATGACTGTCGATGCTGCCAAATTTAACACTAAATAGGTTCTGGAAGAGCCTCGCACCTGCTTCCGCTTTTTGCAATAAAGTGGATGCCACATTTCCTATGTCATCCTTAATGTCCCAAATAATGTTGACATTCTTGCGGTGATTAGCGAAGTTGTGAAAAAATGTCATATTGTTATCCCCAACTTTGAGCCAAAGGGAAGAACTCTTCAAACGCCACACTTGTTCTTCTTTACAGAGCCAATCACCTCTTTGTTCCTCAAGTTGCTTCATCTCCTCCAATTGTGCAAGGTTGGGAGAGACCCCATCCAAAATCTTGTGGAGAGCGGAATTTTTTCATTCAATCGAATGTAGATCTTTTAATTTGTTTGTCTTCCAAACTGGAAGTCGTTGCTTGATGGACCACTTAACACGTATCATGTTATTTCCAAATCGTTTCATCATAGGAGTCGGGTTGTCGGGGGAGAGATGGCACCAATTGTCTCTAACTAATTTGATGAAATCCTCATCTCCAAACCAGGCCCGGAAAACTTTGTCTGGGGACAGTGGAGAGACAGATCCAAGTTCCCATTGGAGCATAATTGGGCAGTGATCTAATAAACCCCCCTTCGCCACCCAAGAATTGGACTTAAAATCCATTCCCAAAAATGTTTCAGAAACCAAAAATCTATCCAACCTTTTAGCCACACAATCATACCCAGATCGACGATTGTGCTAGGTAGGGGAACTTTGGTGGGTTCTAAGTCTACCAACCGATGCTTCTCACGGAGGGTCGAGACTCGAGAAGAAAAGTATTTTTATGTCCTCCCTCTGATTAGGTCCCCACACTTCACGTAAAGAAAGGGTGAAATACATATCCCCCACGACAATTGTGTAGGGGTATTCAAACATCCTCTCATCAAACAAATCTTCCCAAAATTGCACCCTATCCTCATAGTGCCCATATATTTTGACGATGGAGAAGGTGAGGTTACTATCCTTGTGTCTCAAAGATACCAAAATCGTGGTCTCAGCAGTTTTTGTGGACGAAGCTCTAAAGTTGAGGCTCCAGCCAGAGATGAGACCTCCAGACATCTCATCTGAATCTAATGCATTGAAATACCAATTCTTCAAAAATACCTCCAGAGTCTCCCTAGCCTTAGAAGTTGTGCACATAGTTTCTTTTAGAAGTATATCAGGTTTATGACTCATGATGAGTCGTTTGAGGGATAATATTTTGTGAGAATGTGAGATACTGGTATATAACCTAATAGGGGGAGCCACTCGGATTCCATGCAAGAATGTAGAGCCTTGTTACCAGGATTTTTCCAGAAAAACGGCCCATCGCCATCCTTGTGATTGAACAGAGAGATCTGGGAGTTTATTCCCCACACACTTCGGAGGATCCGGGATGGTTGCCATCTCGGAGGTGATGTGATTGTGGAGGGGATCGAGAACTTGTATTCGGACAGAGTGGGGAAGGCTCTCGCACATGTGGGAGAACTGTCATAATCCACTAGATCTTCCAACGCCATTTTTCCCGAGGTGAATTATAACCTCAGCATGACGGAGAAGCGCTGGAGGGGAGAGAAAAAGTATCGGTGGGAGGGCGAAAAAACTGACAGAGAAAAGGCTGGAAAAAGTTTGGGCCCTGCGGCCCCCGAGTCTATCTATGCATAGTACTACTCATCTTTGAGAGGAGTCAAACAATCATCGTTTTATTTTTATTTTTAAATTTTCCCATATATCTTTCATCATAATGTAACAACATTGATTTTGGTTATTATTGTTCGTTGTTTTTTGGATGGACTTATTTGATTTTTTGAGGATTTAGATGAATTATTGTGAATATTTTTTTTTTATATATAATTATTATTAATAAATAAAATTTAATAATAATAAAGTTAATTGTTAAAATGAATCTCTATTAATTATATATTAAACATGTTATTCGTGGTATGGTAGTTTAGAAAGAGATTATAGTTACTTATAATTGATAAAGTTTTATTATACTAATAACTATGAATTTTGTGTTATTCTAGCCTTACATTGAGTATTAGAGATTTTCAAAGTTATTATAATTTGTCAATATTGGTTTGTTAGATTGGTGAAAATGAAGCATTATTATCATCTTTATTAGGGTTCAAGTCTCTCTAATAACATGTTATTTCATAATTTTGATAAAAAAAAAAGTTATATGATACACTTGAATAAATGAATTGAGAATTGATTAACAAATAAAAAAACAAAAATAAAAGTATTAATAAGAAAAATTATAATACTCTAAGAACATAAATTTACATTAAAAGTTATATGAACAATTTTGATAAAGAGAAATGTTATATGATACACTTGAATAAATGAGTTGAGAATTGATTAACAAATCAAAAAGACAAAAATAAAATTATTAATAAGAAAATTTATAATACTCCAAGAACATAAATTTACATTAAAGGTGTTTCTTTAGGAGAGTGCATTTCTCAAATTAGCTGTAAATTTACATTAAAGGTGTTTCTTTAGGGGAGTGCATTTCTCAAATTGTCTATCACTCGAAATATTAATGTTTACTCTAAATTTATTGATGTTTACTACTTAACATGAATGGTTTGTATTGCCATGTGGTGTAATAATTAAGGTCAATGTTGTTCACTAGCATGGTCATCATAGTTATCATATAGGGATGAGAAACCCAATTTATTATTCTTTCCTACTCGCTATTTGGCACCTTCATGATTCATTGTAGGTGGAACTCCACAGTTCAGAGTGTAGTGTACTTAAATAGTGAAAACAAAAAATTGCTCAAGAGAAATAATAAGTGCAAAAAAGTAATTAGGAGAGACAATGATATTGAACATGTAGATTATAACCCTTGTATTGATAATCTTGAAAGAGAGAACAATGTTATGGACCTCTTTGAGGGGGAAAACTCCAATAGAATAGAACTTCGATACAATAACCATACTTGGAAAAATATTGCATGGCCTTCTATCTCTATAAACAATCTCTCACTAGCAAAACCCTAACTACTTATGGTTCCATCATTTATGAGTACCAATCTCCTAGTGGGCCTTGTTTAATACAAATGACCCCTTTACATTGATTAATCATTTACTAACTACCTAATGGGCCTTATTCAAAGAACATGACCTCATACATTCATTTACTAACTACTGCATACTTTGAAGTAGGGAGGTTAGGCTAGGGCCCTAACATGCCCTCCCCCTTCAAAAGTAGTGCTGTCCTCAAGGTTGAAGTTGTGGAAGATGTTATAAAATTGTTATTGGTTCCTAGAAGGCATCTTCAAGCTACATATATTTCCATTATATCAAGACTTCCCAAATAGTGCATGTTGTTGTAGGCTAAACTCTCTTATGGCCAGTATTGTCACCGCCTATAACCAAATGGAACTTTCTTCAACCAATTAGGGAATATTAGTTTGAAATAATCCATCCAACCCCACTTCCTTCTTGGAGTGGGTAGAAAGAGCCAATCTCTAGGAAACTTGTCCAATGTGCCAGAGACTATGATAATGTTCATAGAACTTTTTCACTAGCTTCATATGGCCCTTGTCTTTGAGAGAGGTCTATTTATAGGTTTCAAGACAAAGAAACACTTGATACCCTTATTCAAAAGAATTCTTAGTGTAATGTTGATTTGTTTGTTTCTTATTCAATTTTGTGCCAAAACCAAATTGTCCTTAAGTGTACTGAGAATGGTTGATATGGTGTTAAGTGTGGAATCTATTTCCTAAACCTTCTATGTGCCTAGTAAATATGAAGCTACCAAGGTGGGTTTTGGGCCATATATAGCTTCATACGGTGACATTTTTGTAGTTTCATGATAAGTAGTATTGTGCCATTATTTGGCAAGGTGTAACCATTGAACCCACTGGTGTTATCAGTCTTATGCAAAACAAATAGGTTTCTAGGAACTTGTTAACCACCTCTATTTCACCATCTATTTGGTAATGATAAGACATGCTCATTTCCAGGTTTGTGCCCTGTAGTTTAAACAACTTCTACCAAAATTTGTTGGTGAAGGTGGGACCATGATCTGTCACAATTGAATTAGGCATTCCATGTAATTTAAAAAACCGATCCATGAATACTTGGGAAACTATGGAAGGAAAAAATGGGTATGATAAGACACAAAAGTGAGCATATCTAGAAAGGCATTCAACTACCACCATGATTATTTATTTTTTGTTGGCTTTAGGGACACCCATAATAAAATACATGGAAAAGTTAGCCCATATAGTAACAATGATTTATAGCAATTGCAATGCCTTGAGGGTCTTCATTGTTTTTCCCTTGTTCCTTTGATAAGTGTCACTTTCAATGACAAAGGTATGAATGTCCTTTTGCATGCCTTCATGAAAGAATGAACTCTTAGTCACTACTATATTTTGGGTCAAAATCGAATGCAAAATCGATGTTTAAAATGTCGAACAAATGTTGAACATGAATAGCCTAAAATTAAAACTAATGTTGATCTTGAGGTTTCGCGTATTCAATATTTGTAACATCAGCTACATGTCACAAGCATGTAAATAACCATAATAATAAAAAAATCAGGGCATGCCCATTATTAATTAGTTAACCAACTCTACTTCATATCAATGTTTGGAATGTCCACTTCACATTGATTAACCAAAAGTAGGAATGCCAAAAAAATTCATTTCATGGACATTGTTTTTCAATTGACTGACACTAGTTCAACATCAAAACGACCTTTCCATGTTCATGTAGTGTCAAATTCCATGTTTTGAATAGCATTCAAGAAGCCTTATACATTGAATATATGATGTCTATCCAATGAAAATAGTGAACCTCCAATGTTCATTCGATGTTTGTGAGGTCAAAAAAATGTCGAAAATCGACTCTACTCTATTTTGGAGTAAAAACAATATTCAAAGCAAAGTCGCAGTCTCCTTTGAACTATGGAATATGGTACATGCAAGACCGGTAACATTCTTGTTGTAAATATTGTTTTCTTAAAAACTAAATTTAGAAAACTAATATAGATTTAAGAATATATAAAAAGATCGATATCCCTTAAAACTCATAATCCCCGATATCTAAAACCCCTAATCCCTTGTATATACTACTAGCAAGTTTGATGAAAGGAGGGACATTTTAACAAAAACATTATTGTGAAAGAACAAACACAATCCTAATTTCATCGACCAATAGAAATTTAGTTAATATCAATCAACAAATAATTGGCATGTATTCACATAATTCATCAAGGGAATTCCATCCACCTGTAACATTTTTTTCAGGTAACAACTCTCAGGGAAACCCTTGAGTACTTCCCCTCATTTCAAGGATGGTACCCAGGGTAAACCCTTGATTCTTCAATGGGAAATGACAAGTAAACAATAAGGCTCAAAGCCATTTCAAAAATATACTCATAATGAGCTCAACATGTCATTAAAAAGAATAGAACTTGGGTCGGGAGGATAGCATTTCATCCCACAACCACACGAGTTGGACCCAATTGACATGCCACATGTAACATTTTAAGTAAACAAGGAAAGAATTTTAATACATTTATTCAATGAGCACACATTTTAGACTAGGGAGTAATTCTAAATCTTAACAAAAGTTTCATAATTTAAATCTTCTACAGTCCCTAGTCAAGAACTTACCATTCTTACGCATTTAGGAAAACATAAATGTCCAATGATACAATGGTACTTTCCTTATCCTAATTGTTTCTGTAATCAAGTTTTTTCAATTTTCTTGTTGGTTCAAGTTCCCAAAATCTTTTCATTTAGAAGCTTATGTCAATATGAAAATATCAATGATTGTACCTACATTAATACAGTGTTCTATAGCCACTAGAAATGGGATCTATAACCATTGAAAATTTTGTTTTGGAAAACAGAGTTTTATAGCCACTTAAAATAGGGATTCCCGACATGCTAAAAACACTTCGAAAAATACAGTATTTTATAACAAACATTATAAAAAATATATGATGATGATGATTAACGTCCACTGAGACCAGAATTGGTCTATTGGACCTTAAGAAGGTAAGAGATGACTTTGATTTCTTTAAAAGTGTATTCATGTGCTCAAAAAGCAATGAGAAAAGTGTTCCAACATCACCATAGTTTTGGTGAATTAGAAGGTTATGAAGATTTGTATTGTGCAAAATATTTATAAATTGGGATCTAATTTGGGTACAGGTGGGGTATTCTAAGAGAAAAAAAAATTCATCTTCAACCCTCTTAGTGTCACAAAGATGGAATATTCTTTCATCCCACATTGTTTCTGGATTTTTCCAATGCCTAGCTTCACTATGCAGCTCATGAGAGTTTGTTCTTATTTTAGCAATGTTGATTTTATTCTTTGCACTTGTAAAAACTAAGAGGTACTTTTATATTCTAGATTAGGGTTGACCACCTCCTTGTAGTATCTTGATTTTCTTCTATCCTCTAATTCTTTATCACACCACATATTCTCCTTAAATTTAGATGTGATAATATTTTTAATATTATCGGTATTTTGCATGATGACTTATTCTTGTATACCCCAACGATTTAGCCAAGATTTGGCATCTTGATGCCATCTTCGCTTGAGTCATTGGTGGTTTTGGCTAGAGTTTGAATCAATTTTAGGAAGCCTCTTTTCATTCATGTTATTTATCTTATTCTTGTACATTAGGTACATAATCACAACAATTTTGTCAATGGAGGAAATGCTCGCTTCTATGAGGAGGATATGATAGGGTGTATTTCCTTTAATTTTGAGATTATAAGTTATAAAATTATTTTGGATATGCTCTATCTTTCTCTAGGATTTCCTAGAGATACTGCATTCCCAAACTTCACATCCATATAAGATAATCAGAGTTACAAGAGTGTGAAAAAGGAGTTTTTTTTAATTCCAAATCCAAAGGTCTGTTAATTTACAATTGTTTGCAATCCCATAATAAGCTTTCCACCCTCCATTTATCCTTTTCTCAACACTATAGTTCCAATTGAGCTTGTTATTAATATCAATTATGAGATATTTGTATCAAGGCACTTCCTCCAAGATATTGTTTTCATATACAAATGTATCATAGGTGATCCTTTTGGATTTAATTATCATAACCTTTGTTTTGTCAGTGTTCATTGTCATACCCATACTAGAGCAGAAGTACTTTAGGATTATTAGTTTCTTACCTAGGTCATATGGAATATTTTCCATAAGAACAATATCATTGGCATAAAGAAGAAGTATCATGCCTATACTATTGAGATTAAGGCTGACACAGCCTGCATCTTGTAAACAATCTTTTAACTTGTCAATATAGATGCCAAAAAGGGTAGGGGACAAGGGAAAACCTTACTTGACTCTTATATTACTGTTAATTTCTTCTGAGTATCCCTCAGTGTTCCTAAATTTGGCAACAACTTTCTCATACAACCATATTGTGGCATCTCTTAACTCTAAAGGGACTTTAAGATCTTCTAACCTATTCCAAAGGTTAGTCTTGGGAACTATGTCAAAATATTTTCTTATATCAATGAAACAACAAAGGAGGTTAGTCTTGGGAACTGTGCCAAAATATTTTCTTATATCAATGAAAACAAAAAGGAGATTAGTTTTATCATTGCGACGCTCCTCTCCAATGATCCTAAATGTAATAAGGTGGTCCATAGTTGAATGGTATCCTCTAAACTCGGCCTAGCCTTTAGCTCTTTTTACACGTATTTCTAGCCATATACTAATCTTCTTTTCCAAAATACTTTCATATTGCTTAGCTAAAATGGGGATAATCATAATAGTTATATAACTAGAGGGATTTCTTTTATCCCCACTTTTAAAAATAGGTACAATGAGGCTTTAAGTGTAAGGTTACGGGAAGCCTTGCTTGACAACTAAATTGAAAAGCTTATGTATGTGAGGGATGAGGATATGTCCTCCAATTTTTAATATTTCAACTTTGTAACCTTTGATGTCCTTACCTTTTCCTTTTGTGATTTGCTTAACCTAAAACTTAATTTATTCTATAGAGAAAACTTCATCCTCTATAGAATTGTTTGGAATTATGTCCATGAAAATAAGGGATTCGCAAATATTTTTAAGGTAGGAATTCCAATCCTTCAAGGGAATCCTATTATTTTCTTTAGTTTTACGAGTTATAATTTTCCACCATAATTTCTTAGGATCTATCTTAGATAGGTACAAAAGCTTCTCTTACTTTCTATTTATATAGTCTTTTTTTTTTCCTTTTAATTAAGGCTTTGTATATGTTTATCTTATCAAATTTTAATGACGCATTGGAAGCATCCCTATTGGATTTTCTAGCAATTTTACATTCATAATCATACCAATTGTTAGTTGCATTTTTTTTATTTTTACATAGCACCTCAATAGATAATTTTTTAATGGAATTAGAGACAATTGTTGTAAAATTATGATAGACATATTCAATATTGTTCTTATACGATATGAGATTTAAATCATTATTTAATTATTTTAATAAACGATCGAATTTATGTTTGTCAGAAAATGAGTGCCTTTGGTTATCATAGTTATCTTCAATGGAGATTTTGTGCATGGATATTTTTAGAGTTATGGTTAAAGGTCTATTATCAGAGTCAAGTTCATGGTCATCTAAAAGATCAAAGTTTACTATTTGGTTGTATACTGGGACATATGATATTACATAATCAAAGACACTGCTACCCAACCCATGGATACAATTCATCCTGTTATATTTCAGCCACTTCATTAGACCATTGCAAATTATTAAAACTTGAGAACTACAGAGCTTGATTAGCTCAGTACCAAAAAAAATCCCAATCAGGGCTTCGGAGTTTCTTTTGTATCTAATAGTTAAAACAAAGTCCTCATCTAGACATATAGGATTAGAGTTGGAAACATTAGTAACAATAATAGCTTTATTAGTTGCATTTCTAGCATTAAATTCTCCTAATAGGACACTACCTCCATTTGTCATATTGTAGATATCTTTCTCTAAGATTTTGTAGGGACATTTCTTATCTAGATTGTTTTTCTTATAAAATGTAGAGTTAATAGGTGTGAAATAACATATTTTTGTATAAATATTATTAGTGTTAATATCTAACATCTTCATCCATATGTACTAATTGAGAGGATCTTTCTTATGAATCCAAATGTGAGGAGAGATGTTCATTTTTATGTAACAAGCTATGCCTCCAAACCCTCTTTGGGAGGACTTATTGTTCCAAGTCGGCCACCAAAAAAATCCTTCTATATTAGGGACCTTATATTCTTCATGCTCCCAAGTTTCAACCAAGCATATAATATCAATTTCACTTGGGATCCAACTTCATATAGGCCCTTTGCTTCATGGAAAACCACAACATGATTTCCAAGAGAGGATATGGAGTGTCCCAAATTACTATTTATTGTTACTTTTCTGGTATCTATCCCTAATAATAGCCTTCTGACTCCAAATTATTTCTCATTTTCCTTCCTTCCTAGCTTATTTCATCTTTTGAACTTCCTTCATTAATTCAACTTGGTCTTCTAGAATGAGGTCTCCACTGATAAATATTCCTAACCTTTTGAACTTCCTTCCTTAATTGAGCTTGGTATTCTGGAATGAAGTCTTTCATTGATATATTCAAAGTAGGGAATACTTCAACAAGCAATGGCATGTATTACCTCATTCAAGTTTTCCAATTTTCTTGTTGGTTCAATTTTCAAAAATATTTACTTTTAAAATATTATGTTAATATGTAAATATCAATTATTGTACCTTCATTGATACAATGTTCCATGACCATTGAAAACAGAATTTGTAACCATTGAATATGTTCTTTTGAAAACAAAGTTTTGTAGCCATTGAAAATGAGGATTTGTAGCATTTTGAAAACACTTTTAAAATAGGTATATTATAACAAACACTATAAAAAACAATATTTAGAGAAAGGGAGTACTTCAACAAACAATTGGAATGTATTACCTCATTTGTCAAGGGAATTCCAGCCACCTCTAACATTCTAAGTAAACAATGAAAGGATTTAAGTATGTTTATTCAATGAATACAAATTTTAGACAAGAGAGTACTTCTAAATCTTAACAAAAGTTCCATAATCTAAATGTTATATTGTTCCTAGTCAAGAACTTATAGTTCTACTCATTTAGGAAAACATGAATGTCTCATGATGATGGAATTGTAGAAAAGGTATAATAGCAGTGGGAGGACTTAAAAACTATTTGGTTTGCCAATATTAATCTATATATAACTTCTAGCCAACAGCATGGGCCTATGTAATCTCATTTCCATCCTTTTGGAATTCATATGCATGATAACATTTTATCTCTATAAGGGTATATGTAACCTTATTTCCATCCTTTTGGAATTCATATGCACGATAATATTTTATCTCTATAAGGGTATATGTAACCTTATTTCCATCCCTTGCCTTTTCCATTATATATATATATATATATATATAAATCGTATCAGCCACAATTTAAAAGTTAACAACCAATGTTGAGCTTGTTGAACAAATCATACAATGAAACATTGTATAGTTTTAACTCATCTCATAATCCACCATTGTGTCAAAATTCCCTTGTAAAAGAAGCCACAAAGATTGATTACCATTTAATTTGATGTGTATATGACAAAAAAGAACAAATTAAAAAAAATTAATGAAAACCTAATTATAAACTATTTCAGGGTCACACTCATTAATTGGCTTTGAGAATGTTTTATTCTCTACTAATTTACAATTGAAAAATGTTTACAAATATTTCTTGATGTGTTGGATTTGAGCCTGGATTGGTGGAATCGTGGAGGTGGAAGACATTTCTCTAGTGAGACCATCAACTAGCACATCTTTTTCACTCATTCAACTACTGAGATACATAAAAACATCGAATGGCCCAAAAATTAGCTTAAATTCTCAAATGAACAAAAATTGACCTAAATGCTAGAATCAACTTATAACGTAAACACCAACATGTTAATTAAATAAAAAAACAATAGGATAAAACTATAGCAAATAATATTCAAAGACAATTAATAAATAACGAATATAAATTGTAAAACATAGTTACATCTTTCCTTAATTCTATTCAAATTGTAATCGATCAACAACAACTTATCTTCATCACTCCCCTAAAACATTCCATTAGTTAGCTTATTCATGCTTCCAATACATGAATTTTTTATAAACACTGCAACATTTCCTGAAACGTTTGGCCTTCCATCATTATTAGATTATCCTTTAGTTTGATTGGTTTCCTTCATTCAATTATAATGTTCTTAAATTATGTATTTCCACATACTCAATAGATACTTGGCCAGGGATATATAAACTTTATATTTGTATATTAGGCCAGCATACTCCATCAGTTCAACTTCATTTTTGTATGGCACATTTACACCATCCATAGAAAAGAGCTCTATCATATGTGTTAGCACTGAGAGTCACCCTCAGACTGCTAGAAGATAAGACCAGTACCCATCAAAATGTGAATGGATTAAAATGGTTTGAACAGGTGGATCAACAATGCTTTAAAGAAAGGAAAAGACAACAAATATCATTGCAGATCAGTGATGGACCATTGGGCTATGGAGTCATAAACAGTCTGCTCATTGAAGGCATTTAAGCTCCCTATCAGAAAAAAGATTTGCATAATAATGAAGAGAAGAATAAGATAATAACATAAAGAAGAATATTTGCTAAGTAGATATCCTCTCTGCAAAGAGAATTTATATGTGTCTGAACAATAAACAATGATCAATAGGCAAGCTTACAGCAGATCCTCTACTGCATCAAGAATCTATCAACCAAAGGAAAATTTTAATCCTTAAAATCAGCAATACATTCAAACAAGATGAAGAATAGAACTTAGATGTGTCTGAACAGTAAACAATGATAAATAGGCAAGCTTATAGCAGATCCTCTACTGCATCGAGAATCTATCAATCAAAGGCAAATTTTAATCCTTAAAATCAGCAATACGTTCAAACAAGATGAAGAATAGAACAGAGAACATAGAAGACAAATCTGATGAAAGAGCTCATATGAATCTTCAATAACATACAATTTACAGCTACATGCCCCTTCGTCTTACAAACTGAAATATACAGTCATTCCATTCCCAAAACCTCCTCTAGTATTGGGTCGAACCCCCCTTCCATTATATCATTCATCAGATGTATTCATAATCAAAATAGAAGACAAAAATGAATGACAAGTCTTGTTGCTTGGGCGCCTCTTCTCCAGTGTCATGTGTCCTCTCTTATCTGTCACGTTCCTTCTGTCATAAGGAAACTCTGGTCAGTATGGGTCTGCAGGAAAATTTTCCCTCTGTGGTACTTTGGGCTGACAGTTTTATGTCTCCTCGACTAAACCCTCCATGCTTCTATTTAATGGGTAGTCGATTATTCAACCACTGGTCCTTATTTCATTAATTTATTTTTCCTTAGGATCAGGATGAGGCCTAACGCCTAGTTTTTTTCCACGCGTTGCTCTTGGATTGGACCCTATATAAGCACGTGATTGCAAAAGTTTTCAAGGGAGGTTTGGGTCCACACCGCTTCAACCCCCACAATCCACCATCAACTTCCACGTACCTCTTCCACTATAACATGGTTTTGATTGCACAACCGCTCTAGAATTTTAACGTTTGAGCATGTTCCGTCCCCGCAATGAAGTGTGGTCATCGATTTGTTGTAATATGTGATATGGGTAACCTTGTTATTTTAGCACCCCCACTAAAATTTATCTGTCTGGCAACTCCAAAATCCTTTTAACCATGTTTAGAGATGGAGCCAATCTTGGCGCTTGGGAGCTTTGAATGTTGAGGAAGAATATCTACTGGAGGATGACCTCCCAAATCTAACGTGGTGGCCTGATGTCATTGTGTTGTCACAACTACTGATGGATGAGCGCCATGCATCTGAACTGATGAGTGCCAAGTGTCTTCAGCACTTTATCACTTCGAGCTTTGGGAGTTTTGTATTGTGAAGCATGGAAATCTCCTGAAGTAACTTTCTCCTGGTTGACGTGGCAGCCTCTCGTTACTTCGAGACTTCAGGCTTCAGAATATTTTGAACGCGAGAATGAATATCTCCCAAAGTGACTTTCTTCCGGTTGACGTGGCAGACTCTCGTTACTTTGTGACTTCAGGCAGACTCTCGTTACTTTGGGACTTCAGGCTTCGGGAGCTTTTGAACACGGGCATGAATATCTCTCGAAGTGACTTTCTTCCGATTGATGTGGCAACCTCTTGTTACTTCGGGAATTCGGGCTTCGAGAGATTTTGAATGCGGGCATGAATATCTCTCGAAGTGACTTTCTCCCGGTTGACATGGCAGCCTCTCGTCACTTCGAAACTTTGGGACTTCGACACTTCGGGACTTCGGTATGTTTGGATGGAAGTCTTTCTAGGTAACTTTCTCTCGGTTGACATGGCATCCTCTTGTTACTTTGGGACTTCGGGCTTCGGGAGATTTTGAACGCGGGCATGAATATCTCTCGAAGTGACTTTCTCCCGGTTGACGTGGCAGTCTCTCATTAATTTGGGACTTTGGGTCTTCGACACTTCGGGGCTTTTGTCTAGTTTTTAATCCTTGCGTGGGTTTAAAACTCCGAATTCACAAGAGTTGTTAATCTGAACTGCACATGAGATCTCCACCCTTTGAAAATCGAACCCATTTGTTTGCTTGTATTTCAAGCCCGAAATGGACTGCTCTGAATGCTTCATTTTGCTCATAATTTTTCCCTGTGCATACAACATACTTGACCGACCTGACTTTATCAACCAGAAGAGGAAAAACTTAAAGGAGGGTATGCAAAAGAGAGAGAGACTCGGTAGAGGTGTAGACCTAGGTCTTAACAATAACTACATATGACCCATGACAACTTTATGTGCTAACACTATGTAAACTAGACGGAGCAATTCGATATGTTCTCCCATTGATAAAAAAAAATGATGTTCAAATCAGGTATTGGGTTTGGTTTTTATTTTTTCATATAATGTTTGTATCTCAATGGCAATTCCTTGTCTCCATCGATATCATTATCAAAAGAGAATGTCCCTCCTTCAACAAGAAACATTTTTCCTTTTAATTTCTTCTAATATTACCACCTCTAGTTGATATCAACCTCTTACTTGGTGTTTCCCTTTCTCCTTTTTCTTCAAAACTACCATCACTATCTAAATCAATATCTAACGAATATATATTCAATTATCCCTACCCGTGCATAAAAACATATTAGCAACAATTCAACATTTTAGTGGTAAAATCACATTTTGAATACAAATTAATCTCACCATCCCTCTCCTTAAGGGTGACATCAATGCAAAGATTCTTTATGATTTGACATCAATTGCAAGTATGTCATTGCTTCAAGATCCATCAATAATTTAAATTTTACAAAAACATAATATTGTTTGAGTGAGCACCCATCTCCATATTAATTCATGGATACCTAGTTGGTATCACCACTTTTTTACCTCACTACTTGAAAAGTTTAACTGATATTAGAGGGTTTAAATTTCCTTACAATAAGATATCTTGACTTGTATATAATATCTTTGGAGAAGATAATTCTATATTCTTGTCACATTACATAATCTAGATTATCAAATGGTCTCCACCTATGTTATCAAATTCATTTGGCCCAAATTTTCAACAACCATATATGCCAATAGTCCTCTATATTACCCCAACACATATCATTTGATATGGTTTCCTATGTTTTCTATGTCTTATTGTACAAAGATACTCTATGAATGTGTTATGTATATAAAAATAAATATTACTCATAAATATATATACTTAAACTAGAGAACTTACGATATTAATTACTAAAAGGTGCATCACATAAAGGCATAGCTTTATGTGAAAGGTTGTCTTTAGGCCTATAAATATCAAGGCCATTCATCATTCCAAATCATCATCTCTCATATTCTATTCAATATAATATTTAATCCATATGAGTTATTTTATGTTATCTCGTTTATTTTGGATATTCAGTTGATGAACCAAGTTGTTCATGTCCTATTCGAGAAATGAATTTTGTTCATGTCCTATTCAAGAAATTATTTTTTGTTCATTTCATTTGGTACCAGAGTTTTGTTTTGAACCTGACCTTTGACCACACACTTTTTTTATCAGACCTTGTATGACCTAGCTTTTGACCACACTCATTTATTTTTCAGAGTTTCCATGAACTTGGCCTTTGACCACAACCTATACTTTGTTTGTTTCAACAATGCATTTTATTTTCAAAAAACATAGATAGAAAACCAAAGTGTCTTGCGAAATTCAAATTCATTGGGGTCAAAGTTTACTCATAAATTCTCATTGAATTCTCATTAAAGAAAGATATTTCCACTGCAACTTTGATGAATAAAACTAGAAATCAAGACGGTCATAAGCATAAAATATCAGAAGTTCCAAAAAGATCATTTTACTGCCAAGCATATAAATCAACTACATTTACCAAAGTTCCTAAATATCACATAGGAGTAAGTTTCCATTCTTTCTGAAAGACAAAAATATTGAAGATATATTAAGAAAGGTTCGCTACAATAAATCTCATATAAATAGGGAACCCATACATTTGGTATACAACCACTAAATTATGTCAACCATACAGTTAATATGTCCTATGTACATTGAATTTTCTCATCCTACCAGTCGTACCCTTGAAGTGTGTCACCATACATAGTTGTGACCCTTTTCCTGTCGTATTATTGCCGCACTACCACCATATTTTACATCCGTGCAATTGTCTACTTACTCAATCATAAGTTCTTCTTTTATTTCATCAATATTTCAATTTTTCCATATTCCCCTTAGCAAGAAGTTGTGACCCCTCAAATTCATTCATAATTATTTTCCATAAAGTTATATATCTAAGTCGACGTATAAAAAATTAAAGGGAAAATTAAATTCTAAAAGTATCATATAAGTGAGGGAAAAGAAAATGTCAAGTCTAAAAGGGGAAGGAAAGGCCCTTAGAGCATTGAAGGCCTTGGCACGTTCAAAATAATGATAGTGCTCTCCCTGAATATTCGAGGGATCGGAGGCACTCTCAAGGCTGCCTCCTTCAGAAGATTACTGGAGCGTACAAAGTCGGACATTATATTCTTGCAAGAAACGCTTACTGATGCACAGAAATCCAGAGATTTTGTGTTTCATTTTCGTCCATCTTGGTACATTGTGGCCGTTAGCTCCATTGGTAACTCCGGTGGTTTACTGGTGGCTTGGGAGCCAAGTGTTTTTGACCTCAGACCCTCCTTGACTACTGGAGGCATCCTTTGTATGGGTCATTGCCTTGCTACTTCACGTGAGATTGCGCTTCTTAATATTTACACCCCTGCTCGGACCAAAAGAGATTATGGTCGCATATGGATGAAAGCGGAATTCTCTCCTTACCATCACTCATTGTAGGTGGAGACCTCAATATCATCTTATCTGCCACAGAGAACTGGGAAGGCAGCTATGTGTCGGGGGCTACTGAAGTTTTTTACAGAAATATTTTTGTCACTAACAAGCTAACTGATATCTTACCAGCCCAGCTTGTCCCCACTTGGAGAAATGGTCGATCGGGGCCAGACGCCATAGCCAGAAGGTTAGATAGATTTCTTGTTGCTGAAGAGTACTTGTCTTCTACTGAATTTCCGGCCTCGTGGGTTGAGCACCCCTTCTTCTTCGACCATGCTCCAATACTTTTAAAGCTGAGACCTCCAGACCGTATTTGCTCGACCCCGTTCAAGTTCAATCATAATTGGATCATGGAGACAGACTACAACGATTTGGTCGCTACAGTTTGGAGCGACCCTTGTTTCATCACGGAAGAAAATGCACAGCGTCGCCTTGCATGGAAATTGAAAGTATTAAAGGACTACACCAAATCGTGGTATCATACAAATAAAAAAGAGGAACAGGCCCGACTTGCCACGCTGGAGAATGGGATCATTCAAGCCATCAAAAAGTCATCTATATCAGCTTTAACTTCAGAGGAGGCAGACAGACTTAAGTCGCTAGAGTCTAATAGAAATTCTATTCTTTGCTCGCAAGAGAACACTTGGAGGCTCCGAAGCAGAGCCACTTGGCTCAAAAGTGGAGATTCCAACTCAAAGTATTTTCATAACGTAGCGAGTTATAACAGACTTAAAAAGAGTATCTGGTCTATAAAAAGTTCCGGGGAGGAAGTCATCCGTGGACAGGAGGCGATAAAGGCAGAAGCGGTCGTTTACTTCAAACACCTTTACAGTGCACAGAACAGTCTCAACCTCCAGGAAAAGAGCTACACAGCCGGTCTATATCCCTCGATAGTTTCTGAAGAGGAAGTCATCACCCTCTACGCTCCAGTTACTTTGCCGGAGATAAAATACATTCTACATAATTTCAAGAAAGAAAGGATCCCTGGGCCTGACGGCTGGACGTCAGAATTCTTCCTCCATTTTTTTGACCTAGTGGGAGAGGACCTACTCCAGATGGTAGAAGATTCATGCATAAAAGGTAAGGTAATTGGGAGCCTCAATTACACTTTTTTGGTCTTAATCCCGAAGCAGCATCACTCATTTGCCTACAGCGATTTCCGACCAATTTCACTTTGCAATCTTGTTTACAAGATTATTTCCAAAGTGATTTCTAATAGAATAAAGCCCTTTCTACAAAGGTGTATCTCAGCTGAGCAGCTGGGATTCTTAAAAGGCTGAAGAATCCAAGATGCTATTGCAACCGCTCACGAATGCATACATAGCATCAAACAAAAAAAATTAAAAGCGCTTGTCTTGAAGTTAGATATCCAAAAATCCTTCGATAACATCGACTGGGAGTTTCTAAGATTAATACTATTTTCTGTGGGCTTTGGAGAAAAATTCAGTCATTGGATACTTTCGTATGTTACAAATGCCAACATTGCGGTTTTAATCAATGGAGAGCCATCTAGCTTCTTCAAGAGTGAAAGGGGCCTCCGTCAGGGATGCCCACTTTCCCCCTATCTTTTTATCCTGATCATGGAAGGACTCAGCCTCCTTCTTTCCAAAAGAGTCGAAGATCATCATCTCTCGAGCTTAAAGTTCTCTAATTGCATTAATCTAGTTCACCTTATGTTTTGTGACGATGTGCTTAATCTTTTGAGAGCTGACCAGGGGGAATGGCTAGTCTTAAAGGAAACGTTACAGCTCTTCTGTCAAGCTTCGGGTCTGTCCCTAAATTTCACAAAATCCACAATACACTATTGGGGCATTATAGATACAGAACTACAGCACCTAAAGGGCACCATCCCCCTTCCTTTCCATAATCTAAGCGAAGGCTTCTCCTATCTTGGTTTCCATCTCAAATTGGGATCTTCCACACCCTGCGACTGGCAGTGGCTCGTGGCACTTTTTGGAAAAAAAATCGACTTCTGGTGCAATAGATGGTTGTCAATTGGGGGTCGCTATATCCTGGTCAAGTCGGTTTTGGAAGGCCTAGCAGTCTACTGGATGTATTTGGAGCGAATACCTGCAAAGATTATTTCGATCCTTCGGAGGCTCACTTTCAACTTCTTATGGAATGACCAAGCCTGCAAGCGCCGATTTCACCTTTGCAATTGGCAAGAGCTATCCAAGCCTCGGAAGGCAGGGGGTTGGGGGATAAAGCTTCTCTCCATCTTCAATTCAGCTCTCCTGGCCAGCTCCTTCTAGAGAGCACTCACCCATAATAGCATCTGGATCTAGCATATCAAAGCAAAGTATTTGGGTTCCCTGTCCCTCCATGACTGGATCAGAAAGTCGACTCTCATACAGCCTTGGGCTTCACCTCTCTGGAAAGGAATGGTCGCATCCTCCCAGGTAATTCTCCATTGGTTACGGTGGAAGCCTGGTACTGGGACCGACATTCACATTGGTCGTGATATGATTCTAGGTCTGGGAGACCAATCGATCCTCTCTCCTCTGTTGTGCGTGCAGCTTGAGGCGCTGAATTGCACTTACCTGGCACAAGTTAAGAGTCTGGTCGGTGCCTTCTCCCTTCTGGATGACTGGTTGGACAGTGGATCCCTGTCCCTTGAAGGTTCGCAGACATTAGAGTGGAGCCGCTACACATCGGCCCTCAAAGGATCTGGGATCACTCTCACCGATAAACCTGATTTTTTGTTGTGGGCCGGGGGAGATGCCACGGGCTCCATCACTGTTAAAAATATTTATGACGCCTTCCTTCATCAGATGAGGCTGGAGGTTGACCACTCATGGATTCATCATATTTGGAAATGGCAGGTCTCGCTTAAACTAAAGCTATTTACCTGGCTGGCAGGTAGAGGGAAAATTCTTTCCTGGGAGGCACTCAGACATAGAGGTTGGGAGGGCCCTGGCATTTTCCCACTTTGTAAACATTCTTCTGAAGATGTGCATCATCTCATGGTTCATTGTGATTTTACGAAGGAGGTTTGGCTTCATTTGATCAAGTCCTTCTCTCTACCTGTGGTCTGGAGAGGCCACATGTTCACGGCCTTCTTTGCTGACTGTATCACACAAAAGTTTGCCCCCTGAGCTTAGTTGTTCACATTTGCTGGCAGATATGGAAAGAGAGGAATTTTGCGATCTTCGAAGACCATCCTCCTTCCATACAGGCGGTAATTCACAGAGTTCGGGCCTCTTTCCATTGGCAACCCCCCTCGAACAAGTCTTTTGCTCCCAAGATTTGTGAGATCTCATTAACTGATGGATACACACTGGCGTGCTTCGACGGAGCTGCTGCATCCACTGGCCTATGTTGTGGGGCAGGTGTATTTTTCAAAACACATCCAAAGAGAACTACAAAATGGTTCTTAAACTGTGGGGAGGGCACGAATACTAAAGCAGAGCTATTGGGACTATGGACATCCCTCGCCCTTGCCTCTCTATGGTCGCTTGATCACCTTCTAGTCCTTGGAGACTCACGAATCATTATAGACTGGATTAACAATAAGTGTAAGCTCCACTCGGTCCATATAGAAGGCTGGAAGGAAAAAACGCAGATTCTCACAAAGCTTTTCATGGACATCAAGTTCCGGCACTTTTCCAGAACTCACAACAAGGAGGCGGATGCTCTTTCTAAAAGATCCCTCAGCGGGGAGGTGGGGAGACTATCGATTTTCCATTATGAGAATGGATTTGAAAGTCCCATCTCCTACATGAATCTGTTCGAATGAGGTGGGCAAGCGCTCTGAATCTGCATTGTTCTCCTGTTTATGGAGCCTGCTCCTTCCGTGGGTTGTTTAAGCATTTGATTCTCCCCCTTCGACTGATCATTTTCCACTGTCTGATCGGTGGCAGCAAGTCTGTTAATGCGTTGGGAACTTCCCTATTATCGCTCTGTTTGATCCCTTGGCGAGAATACAATTCACTTTTTTTCCTGGTAATCAGCTCGACAGATCTAGCATTGTAAATGAAATTATATTTTAAATATAATATCGAGTAATTTTTTCTTGGAAAAAAGTCTAAAAGGGGAAATTTGTCATAAACGTATGAAGTTACAGGGAGAAAAGAAATATTAAGTATTTTTACACAAGGGTATCTAAAATCTTTTAAACTAATTCTTAAGGAAAGTAAAAAGAATTAAAACTGGATTTTATTAATAATAAAAGAAGGATTTTTTATAAAGGTCTTCCAACATCATGCTTCAGATTATTGACATTCAAAGTGAGTATTTGAGAAAAAAGTATTAACATCATTATTAGTGTGAATTATCAATAAAATTACATTAATGTCGATTTCACCAATTAGTTATTAATTCCATAGCCAAGTATAATAAAAATAAAAATAAAGACACTTTTGGCATCAAATACGAAATTAAAGACTTAGAAGTAACAACTGATGGTTATAAATGCATATCCCAATTCAATGTTGCAACTCTATTTATAAAAGAGGTTGGCATATTTCTCGATATAATATGGATAGAAACACTAGGTGCCTTCATCTTAACATGGGGAACAAGATTTTGACGTTCTACTATAAGAAGAAAAAGATAGCATTATAGGACATTACAATGAAGTCGTTCTCAAAAGCACCGTTATCGGAAGACCTTAAAAATATCTCAAAGATCATCCTTCAAGATAATCAAAAGTCGATACAAAACATGCAGAAAAAAGTTGAAAAGTTTATTGATTGTAAAGATGAAGAAATTTCTCGCCTTAAGAATCATAGTCAAAACTTGTTCACATAGATTAAGTAGTTAAAAGGTGAAAAGAATTCATAACAAGAAACGCTAAAGAAACCTATCAGTAAGGAATCACTAATTGATAAAGAAATAATAATAGGACCCATTAAAATAAAGGAGTCATTTAATGTTGAAGTATAAATTATAGAAATTCCAAGTGTACTTGCTAATAGAAATTCATCAACAACGCGACTTAGGTATATGAAGAAGAAAAACCAAACATTAATCAAGAAAACACTACAAGTATGAGAAGGAAATATCGAGTTACAAAGACACCTTATCGAAATCCTAATCACGAGAGTCAATCAATTTAATCAGTTAATGTATCAACATTGTTCAAAACAAAGATATGATTCAAACTATTTTCCAAATAATATTAATTCCAATACAATTTGGACTCAAAGTAGAAGTCATCTTAGGAATCGCAATATGTGTCCCTTCCAAGAACCTTATAAATGCACATTCCCTTCGAAGATTGAATTAGGTTGGTTATACATATATATAAATAAATATTATTCATCGATTTATATACCTAAACTAGAGAACTTGGGATATTATTCACTAAAAGGTGCATCACATAAAGACATGACTTTATGTGAAAGGTCGCCTATAAATACCAAGGTCATTCATCATTGTGAATCATCATCTCTCATATTTTATTAAATATAATATTTTAATCCATGTGGGTAGTTTTATGCTATCCCATTTATTTTGGATATTCAGTTTATGAACCAATTTGTTCAAGTCATATTCAGGAAATGAAGTTTGTTCATTTCAGAATGCTAGTAAAATGAATGGTGGATAAGCTATACACTTTAGTGATATAATGGTATCCAAATGCCTAGAAAGAGAATTATGCCAATGATTTCTTTGTATTGAACAATCATTTATTTTTCAAAACCCCCAAGCTCTTGGAAAATAGGTATCCAAAAATATTGGCAAATGATGTGAAGTAGGCTCTCAAAGATAACCATTATTAGCATGACGGAATGCCTTATTACTTTCCTAAATTCTATGCATGTAAGGCAGGCTCAAAGTAGCACCCAACCAAAACAAATATAGAATGATGTGCGTGAAATGTAGAGCCAGGGAAACCGTTTATTACACCCATGACCTCAAATAAAACAAAAAAAGTGCATACACACTTGCATGAAGTGCCATGGGCCATGTTCTAAAGTGAAATTTGATATCACACAAGGAGAATATAGGTCTCAATTCCAGACCCTTAGTTTGTATGAATGCATAAATGGCAGTCATCCAAGGGAATGAATCAACACCAAACAAACTTAGGGCTAATAAAGCAACAACCCCATGTCCAAATAGGCTTGTAACTTGAGGAATTGGCTAAAGTAAAAACCCAACAACAACTAGGGCGAGTTAAACAACAAATCCAACAACATAAATGACATGAAAAGTCGAATAAGGATATGTGGTTTGGAATTTTATGGAAACCATAATGAAAATGATGCAAGAAAACCATGGCCAAGGAATTGAAGGATTTTGGGTAAACATGCAGAGATCCAAGTGACTAAGCACTAAATGAGCTCTCTATTACACCAAAACACAAGAAATATATTGTAACACACTCAGCCTTGAGATGAGCAACATTACATGTGGAATACTCATTAAAATTAAGATTTACTGCCAACTTAATTTCATGTAGCTTACTAGCTATGGATCACACATGGATTTAACCATTTGACAGATACGACAGTTCTAAATGCATCTAACAGTAAATATGAAAACACAAATGCATTTTTCAAGAAGACAGTAAACACACGGTATTCATATTAAAACATTTACACAGTGGAATAACATAAGAACGGAATAAAACACTTATTTGTTAATAGTTAACCAGCTCGTTTCTTATGAAGGATGAACCTTCCAACCATAGGCACTATTGTTCATTTTCTCTCAACAGTAGGCAAGTCCGATTTACAGGCACACGGGCCTCTTTTCCAACATAACCACGGCCCAATAATGGTTTCCTTCAAGAACAACATGGTTGGTTCTCTTCCCAACACTCAACACCTCTCTTGATACCCAAAGTCTGCATGTAAAGAAATCACACTCTATTTTAAAATGTGACTATCCAAAAATTGCACCCCTTGGCCTTACCAATTTCCTCTGTTTGTTTGCTTGCTTGACTTGAATTACTCTTTGCCCCAAGATTATTGTAGTCATGTCCATGCTCTCCAATAACTATGGGATGTGACTCCACACACCCACCCTCTTACATGAGTTTAATGAATGGATTTAGGAACACTCAACAACAAATAGAAGGTTTATGCACAATGATGAATATAAATCAAGAATGTGGGTTTGGAGTAATACTCGTGAGTAATTCAATCAAGAATGTGGGTTTGGAGTAATACACGTGATTAATACATGAGTTTAATGAATGGATTTAGGAACACTCAACAACAAATAAAAGGTTTATGCACAATGATGAATATAAATCAAGAATGTGGGTTTGGAGTAATACCCGTGAGTAATTCCCCCTTGGACCCCCTCTCTCTTTTGGAATCATAGCCCCCATCGTTCTTCATCCTTTTCATATATAATATAGTGATTACTATTTTTATTAATTATTTCAATGCACATAATATAACATTCGTCCTTCGGCCACATTAACCCAATACGGGCTCCTCACCCCAACACATCAACTCACCAGCCTAAATCACATTTGTACAATTACATTATAATTCGTGGGGATCAAAACTAGGGATGTTACATATACCACATGTTCTCTCTCTCTATCCATCTTCATATCAAAATCGACATCAAGAATGATTGTGGACTCACCAATTTAGGGGGCATTTGGGTCCCCTACTACGTTGAGATTGTGAGATTGTGGTTCCCTACATTCAATGATTGTTGTTTTGTGTCTCTTCTCTAGGTTCTTATGTCTATTCTCTAGGCCTAGGGTTTACCTAGTAGCAGGTAACTTCTTAATTATATAATATATTTTTAGTTGGAATCTAAACCACTTAATATCTTATATAATTAAAATCGCATAGTAATATGTAATTAAGATATTGTATAAAAATCAAATCCATAACATATCATGTAATTAATATCACATGATAATACATTATATTACGTAATATTTCATATAATACAGTAATACATAATATATTATATTATTAATTGTCAATTGGGTTTAGCTCGGGTGGTTGGGAGGAACTTTGTTATCCTCCCCATCCAGGTTCAATTCTCGCAAGTGACATGTTGAGCTCTTAACAAGTATATTGTTGTAATTCCTTCAAG
>ML814743.1:101306-131446 GCA_009831015.1 Picea engelmannii | reverse complement strand
CCACTTTGATTACTTTGACCTTTTGGGGCTTCTAGATGACATATGAGGGTCCTCCAACTTCGTAAGGCCATAACTCTCAAACCGTGAGGAGTTATGTGACGTTATACATACCACCAGAAATGGCATGACATGTACTATCCATATAGAATAGTGTTATCTAAAAATATATCATAACTCATACCATTACACATCAAACAAACTTGGGTCCATTACCCAAACCTGGGGTCTCCAACTTCTCATGGCCATAACTCTCTAACCGTGAGGAATTATGTGATGTTCCACATACCACCGGAAATGGCATGACAAGAACTATCCATATAGGATATTTTCCTTGACAAATTCACTTTCCTTCATCTCATTATTGCACAATTAATCATGGGTTCTCTTACTCCACAAAGTGTCTTCCCATGAGGGCTTTCACCATAAGGGGACCACTTTGGAGTTCATCCATATTTACTTCTTATCAACAATGACAAAACAATAATGAGTCATATTTACATCAAACAATATTGGATCCATTACCCAAACCTTTGTGCTATGGGTCTTTCTTCAAGGGTTGACATCAATGACAACCAACCTTAATCAAAAATATTCCCCAACATATCTCTATGCACTCTACCACATTACCCTTAATGTTTTCATGAGTGTAAACAAAATCAAATTTCCAGTTGTCTCTACAGTTACATATTTATTATCATTGTCATGCTAAAACACTCACACCCAACAACATATTTGTTTAATTGAACTATCCTAAGGCCTCACTGCCTCTACCCATTCATGGATTTAACCAAGTTTATACATGTTTGTTCATTTTCCTTTCACCAGATGTAATTGTTTCCACAACTGCTCTTTTAAGGCTGACAACTTTGTTAAGCAATTTAGAGTTTTAAGGTGAGAAAAGTATTCCTCCTTTTCTTCTTCTTTGTTTCTGCAATTTACTCCCTATTGGGATCTCCATGCTCTTTTCCTTGAGTGGTCTAGGTTAGGTTCACCTTAACCTTCTTGGATAAATCAACATGCTACAACAACAAACTTTTTATTCACGGTGAATTATGAACATGTGCACTCTTCACATTACCATTTAGTTATCAGAATATTCAATATTCATTTGTTAGTCTTCCACTCATACATTTTGTTTTAGAATGTAATATATGATTCTTNATATATATATATATATATATATATATATATATATATATATATGCTTGCAGCCTAGTGCCCAATTTTCAACAATCATTAAGGTTGTGACTATGTTCTCCTGACATATTCTTTACACAGTTCCTCCACAGTGAACTCCTTCAACATGTAACTTCCTTATTACATATCCATCACTATATGTGATAGTATCAACCTTGAGTCAACTTTAGCTTTACCATTTCAATTGTTTACCAAATATTCCATAAGGAATATAAATTTGTGTGCTTATGATGTGTTATGAATTTCATATGCACATTATCCCATTGTGCTTTTATGTACAGTTCTCTTTCTATATGCTTCAACATATTGTGTTTCTACTATAGGCGCACTTATAGTTTCTTTTATGTATCTACTGAAAAAAATGTAGTTCATGATTGTTCATGGTCATTTACATCTATCCTTCAAAAGCCTAATCAGGTTTCCTTTTATCATGACAATGAAGCATCCCTGCTCATTTACTCTTTCATCCATTTATAATAGTTTTTCTTAAGGAGATAACACACATCCCCCTCAAACTATTATTTGAAAAAAAATAGTCACGACTCTTCAAAATAGAGTTGGCATTGCATTTATGGTATTCATTATATCCTGGAAAGTGCAATTCTTGCCTTATATTTCATTTATTCAAGCAACTACATCTTGCCTCTCATAAATATGTACTCATACCTCATACATGTGCCTCATTTGCAATTTTTTCTATCATTCATTCATATCTATTGGGTCTTAATATCAAAATTCATATCAAGCAACTTTATAATGCATTCAATCCATGCACTCAAGCATATACAAACATAGACAACTATTCAACATGCAAGTTCACTACTTGCACCTTTTTCCATGTCATTCATACATGTGGAAATTTAAAATTCCATATCCTTCCTCCCAGAGATCCTACAGCTATCCTTGCGAAAAGTCTCATGGGAATGCTAAACACTATGTTTCGTTCTTTGTTGAGAGGTTATAGTCATTCACATAGAAAGTCTCGCAGACATATTCAGCATTATGTTTCCCTTTCTACATGACAACAATCAGCAAGAAAACACTCTCACCTCAGCTGCTATAAAAGTATTCCACAACCTAGAGATACAGTCTTGGAAATTTCAACAACGCCCAAGGAAACAAGACAACCATTCTAGCTTTTCTCTATGCCTCAAACCCTTCTTGGTCAACGGACATTTTTATCAAGGGAATTATTTTCTAAATTCCCTCTCACTGCTACTTGAGCATACCCAACAATACCTATATGGATACCATCCACCTCTATATAGCTACCATCCACCTCTATATGTCAACCCGGCCCATTGGTCATCTAGAAGTGCCCCAACACTTTCTTTACCATATTCGGGATTAGCATTTCACTAACCATTCTACCTTATCTTCATAAGGTACTATGCAATCAAAATTATTAGTACTTTACTTATGTTGTTGTAATCAAATCATTATTGATCCTATGATCTATGACATCACCATATTTTACATCCAATAATATACTATAATAAGTCTATATTCATGTTATATCCATTCTCAAACTTTTCCATATGCATTCCAGCATATCCTCGTGCTCCAAGCATTTTACCCATGCCTACAATGCAGAGGTATTCCACTTGCTTGACTCTTGCATTCTCATGCATAGAAACACCCTTAAGTTAATAGGGATATACACTCTCTCAGCGCAACCATGAGCTTTTGAATTTTCTCATGTCATTTCACTTCTCCCATTAGGATTATTCTCAGTCCATATGACTCATTTTTACTTCTTTACAAAAAGGGCATTATTCCAATAGCAGGTTTTCATTTATGGCAGGTCATGTAAGATGACCTAACATATTTCCTTAAGGCCTCTAAACATGGGGAAATTATACTCACAAGGCCTAATCTTTGGTTAAGAAACAATTTAGTGTCCATAAACATAATCCCACTCATTTAGGAGTGGCTATCATTTCCCAAAAGAAATGATATGATTCTTCTACTACAATCTAGCATGATTCAATTTTGTTGAGTAAAATCCCAACAGAATTTCAATCTATAATCCCTCTCCTCAAGGATCTTATGCAAATAATTTCCTTGCGATGGTAGATATTTTTCTTAGGCTTATATTAGCATTGGTAAACTTGTTATGTAACTGATTTTCCGACAAATCCATGCCTAGTGTTTGAATCATGCTCTGTTATATATTGTAGGGTTGTTGGAGTTACTTCACACACAAAGACCTAGGATTTATTTTTCCTATGGATTTTCCTTGTTTAATAGTCATTATTCAATCTCCTATATTTTAGGAAGAATATTCCTCTAGGGAGAATATTCTCTTCAGTTTTCACTTCAGTTTGATTAGTTGAGTGGAGTCTAGATTCTACATTGGTATTGTCACCATGCAACATTGGGATCATCACTAGCTAATGCACATTTTCCTTGGGATCATCACCGAACTAGAGAATTACCCATGATTCCCTGATCTCCTCCTCGCTTCACTTTGTTTCAGTCAGTTAACTGAAGACTAATAGACTAGTTAACTCAATTATGTGGAGATTCACTCATGTAACTACCTGAGAGACTAGACTAGGTGGTAGTTTACTCCCATAACTGTTGGTGTGTGTCCAGATCACTCTAAACCACCACTATGTCACATTGGATTCTCCTCCAGTGCACATTGGTTGAGTTATACAGAGTATTTCATGTGTAAATTATTAATTATTCATTCGGTTAATGAGTATTCTTCCATTCTTTCTCTCTTGCTTCTTCTTTCTCAATTTCTCTCTGCAAATGTCTATTTTATTTTCTAGCTAGATCTATTATGTTTAGGTTCAACACATTTACATGGTATCAGAGCCAATGGACTTCTAATAAAAAGACACACCGAAATATTTTTGCAGGTACCAAAGATTGAAGACAATGGAAAAATGGAATTTTCAAAAGAATCCATCCTTACACCTTAAAATTACTTTGCATGGAAGGAGAAGATGATCATGCATATTCAAAGCAAGGGATTTTACAGGTTAACCATGAACACAGAGACAAAACCGACATCATCCATAGAAAAATCCAAGTATCTAAATCGAATGGATGAAGCATTCGTAACAATTTGTAGTCTCATTTATCTTGATCTCCTTCTTCACATATATTCTTGTGAAACCCCCAATGAATCCTGGAACACCATGGAAGGGATCTTTGGAAAATAGGATGAGATGAGGGGACACATGCTCGAGGTGGAATTTCTCACATTGGATCCAAAAAGATTCGAAAATATCCAAGATTTCTTTACAAAATTTAAGGATTTATTGCCGCAACTCAAGGCTTGCGAGGTTGATAAATCTAAGGGGAAGAAACAAATGGTTCTCACAATTCTCTCCAAACTTGGTCCTAAATTATCAGTTTTTGTATCCACATTCCATTCAATCAAATTCACCTCTGGATCCACCTAGAATATGCCTTCTCTTGAGGAATTTATCGAATTCCTAACACAAGAGCAGACTAAGCTCATCAACATGGGAAAAATCAAAGGCCCAAAGGCGCATGGACTTACTGTGCAAGATGGAAATGGTCATCAATATCAGAAATATAAAGATAAAGAAAAAATGAAAGCACATGCAAATCTGAAGAAGGAAGGGTACTCAAAACCCTTCACTGATGCCTCCAGATCCAAAGGTGGAAAAGGAAGAAAAAGGGAGAAATGTTCATACTGCCATAAAGGATTCCATCCATAATCTGCATGCATGTAGAAAAATATATATATAACGACTCAAATACTTCAGAAAAATAACCTTGGAGATCCCATCCTCGAGGGTGCCAAGAAGAAGAAGAAGACAGAAGATCAGAATCCCAAGAAAGGAAATTTTAGCCATGTTATGATTGCCACCAACTCCTCTCTTGATGCTTGGATCGTAGATTCATGAGTATAACATCACATGGCTACCACAAAAGAATTCTAATGTTCATTGGATGCATGCAAAGGTCCTCCTATTATGATGGGGGACAAATCTCCAGTCGAGGTCACTAGCAAAGGAAGGATTGAACTCACCAACGGAAGCTTCGAGAATGTGTTGTGCATTCCCAAACTTTTTTTCAATATTCTCTTCGTGTATCAAATCATAAATTCTGGCACTGAAAAGAAATTAATATTCACAGCTGATGTAGTGGGCATATATGACATGCAAACCAATTCCAGGGTTGCTACCGATGAGGTAAATCATCAATCTAAGCTTTACACTTTTTCTGAATTTATTGAACCAGATTTTATTTTACTGCTTACCCATGTTGATGAAAGAAGTGTTAATATTATGGTAGCTACGGGAGGTATTTACCTCCACGTGTGAACCTAATGAGAATAGAAGACTCTGAAAAGCAAGAAAAACCTTAATGAGTTGGCTAATAACCCTAGAAGTCTTGTCGGATGAAGAAGATAATTTAGATTAGGTTATTAGCCTCCAAGAGAAGAAGTCGGCCAGAAATAATAATAATATATTGAACAGACATGTACCAAGAAGGAGAATTCAGCCCTATCAAATATGGCAGAACCACTATAAATACAGGGCGCCAGTTCTCATTTGACACATCTTAGAATTGCAGAGCAGCAACTAGTGCGCACTGCAGTTCTCAGTTTGGTGCGCACGTGTGGAGGAGAGTTGCAGGTGCAGCTGTCACAGCAACTAGTTTTCAGTGTTGGCTTGAACTATCTCTTGGCTAGATTTTGGAATATCTGATCATCTATTGTTGGTGCGCTATCCTTGGAGGAAGATTCGCTACACCTCGTTTGTCTATCTAGCCTAGGGTTTGCTTTCGGAGTAATTCTCAGTCAAGGTTAAGGTGCTCGGAGGGTGGCTTCGACCTATGGTTGGGTGACAAGGGTATCGTCAATGGTAAAATGAGAACAATATTCTATATTCTAACAGGTTATGGGCCCACACCTCCTTCATTCAGCCTAAACGCTGGAAGGAAACATAGCCGCTAGGATATTGAGCTCACTGAGGAACTGTCGCTAGGGTTACTAGCAAAAGTAGCTTCCAAAACATTGTTGTTAGGGTTACTAGCAGGAGCAGTTGCAGAAACCCTAATCCTCTTATTGAGGAACCTTAAGTGAATGGATTGACCTAATATCCAGATAGATCAGTGCACTCTAGCCTAGTGCATCTCTTGATACTCTCAGAAAGCCAAGACGTGAAGTTTGAATTTCTGGTCAAATCTAGGGTTTGACCAAGTCAAACAGCCATGACTAACTCTATGAAGTCTGAGAACAAGTTAGATGGAGCCTCTAACTTCAGAGCATGGAAGACAAGGATTGACCTCATCCTTTCCAAGAATAAAGTGTTGGATATCGTAAAAGGAAAGATCGTGAAGCTAGAGTTTGAAGAAGGAAAAGAGAAGGAACCACAGAACGTTGCAGCGATAGAGAAGTTCAAAGATGTTGACATCAATGCCATGAGTATCATAGTGGATTCTATAAAATACCACTTGATACCCTACATATCCCATCTTGACTCATCAAAGAAGATGTACGATGCCCTAAAAAATCTCTTCTCAGTCAGAAACATTGGACAAGTTATGAGTCTGAAGAATGAGCTCCGTGACATGAAGATGAATGATGATGACAACATAACATCATAATTTGTAAGGATCTCCCAGTTAAGAGATCAACTACAAGATATTGAAGAGATCACTTCAGAGAAGGAATTGGTGAACATAGTACTCAATGGTCTTCCCAAGACGTGGGATGCATTTTTTGCAAGCATGAACACAAGGAAGGAGTATCCGACATTTGAATAACTTTGGACTTGTTGTGCTCAAGAAGAATCAAGGATCAATGCAAAAGAGAAACCCCAAGGGAAGTACGATGATCAAGCCTTCACAACAAGATTTAAGAACTTCATGAACAAAAGGAAGTTTGGCTCAAGGAGGAAGTCAAATCAAGAGAAAGACATTTCAGAAATACAATGCTTCAACTGTCGAAAGTATGGTCACTGCAAGAATCATTGTCCCAAGATAAATAAAAGGAAGGAGAAACACGAAGCATCAATTGCCGAAGAAAAGGAACCTACAAAGAAGACTAAGAATGATGGAAGAGACTTCTTCTTCTAAAAGGTAACAACACTCTTCTTATTTCTTGTACATATCGTGTTTGCATCATCTCTGTACATATATTGTATATCTATCTCTTGGAAGATAATATGTTCCAAGAAGAACTATACCTATGGAAAAACAAACAATATGAAAATAGATATCATTATATATTACAAAAGAAAAGAATGAAAATCATATGGAAGCTATTGCAAGATAAGCCGAATCAATCATGAAGAGACTTAGAAGAAGCAAAGACAGAAAGAAGTCAGCAATCGAGAGGAAATTGGAAAAAGACTTACGACGTTTTGTAGAAAACAACAAGATGGAAGTGTGGACTCTGTTAGACAAAAGAGCCAATTATATAGTGCAGAAGACAATAAGGATGCAGATGGAAGTATGGACTCTGTTAGATGAAGGGAGCCGATTATATGCACTTATACATGAAGCAAGGATTAGGAGGGACCTAATCCTATGATCCATTGAAGATGATGAAATATATATATCCATGGTAGATCCATGAAAGACAGTACGTGTTCAGTTCAACCGCAGAAGAAGACTTCTTCGAAGAGAAGCCATAAAGTATTCCTGGTTGTCCATCCATATCCGTGATCCTATGATGAAAGGAAGAAGTGGAATCTCTAGGGCATGGAATCTATAATAAACTCCATGGACCCAAGAGCTAAAGAAAAACATGAAGAAGAATATGAAGATTCCAAGAAAGAAAGAGAAATCAGAACAACCAGACATTGTATCAAGAATCACAAGATTACCAGCCTGATATGAACTCACTAAAAGCAATCAAGCAGAAGAACTGAAAGTTGTGATGAAGAACAGTGTATGGAAGACTTATGAATGAAAGCATTGCGATATCTAGAACCAAAGATTCTCCCAGATGGAGGGAGAAGACTATGATGATTACTTGTTCCAATACACCAAACATATCACTACATGAGTCATTATATCATCCGCAACATCCATGAGTTGGAGTTCTACATCATATGAATGCAAAGAATGTTTTCCAGAGAAATTGAATAAAGAGCGTATGAAGAGAAATCTCAAGACTTTGAGGCATACCAGAAAGAGACTCTTATATGCAGATAAAAGAAGATAACTTGGTGGAGAACCTCCAATGCACAGCAGAAGCATGGTGAAGATTTCCTATAACATCAAGATGACTACTCAGTAGATCAGATCTCATGATGATAGAAGAAGTGCCACATGGATATGTTCCAGTTTTCCAACTATGATATACTCTATTGTTCAGATCTACATGAAGCCTTCACAGTGTTCCAAACTAAATTACATTTAAAATCAAGCATTTCATTATCCGTAATGAAGTCCAGAAAGGAGAAAGTGATTCTCCAAATACATATCTCCACAAATGAGCATATAAGCAGACATTTTGGTAAAGCTTCTATCCAAGATGAAAGAGTTTGCGTACTCAAGATGGAACTCATGGAAACAACTTCCTTCTTATTGAAAAAGGAATAAATGACTCTTCGGGTTAGGAGGGAGCACTGAAAAATATTATTGAAGACATTCATTGAAAAATAGTCCATCTTGGCCAGATTCTTTCCTGTTCGGAAAGTGGATTGAGATTTCTGACAAACAGTGACTTCCCATTGTGGTTAACATGGGAATTAGTATGATTGTTGATGTATCAGAGATAGTGACTTCCCATTGTGGTTAACATGGGGAGTGGTCTAGGGCAATCTCTCTTCTTGAGGGTTACTCAAGAAGACTGGCCCGCCTCGTTGAATAGTGATTTCTCATTGTGGTTAACATGAGGAATGGTTTGTTTTGGAGGTTGATGCAGGACAGTATTTTCCTCTTGTGGTTAACAGAGGAAATGGTCCAGACAGACAGTCCTTAGAATTTATACATTCTCTCCAGGGTGCACTTTGATTAGTGTAGGAGGAATGGACCAGGGTGGGGAATGGTCCAGGCTCAGCAATCAGGGACATGCATTCCTTAGGGTTTATACATTCTCTCCAGGGTGCATTTTGATTAGTGTAGGAGGAATGGCCCAGGGTGGGGAATGGTCCAGGCTCAGCATTCCTTAGGGTTATACATTCTCTCCAGGGTGCACTTTGATTAGTGTAGGAAGAATGGCCCAGGGTGGGGAATGGTCCAGGTTCAGAAGACAGGACAATTATTCTTCCTTGCTTGAGAAGAATAGTCCAGATATCTCATTATTCTACTCTGAGGGAATTTATTCTTTCAAAGCTCACAGATGTGAGTGAAATATTGGCCCAGATGATTTAGTTTCTATCATAACATTGTTTATGTGCAAGTTGCTATCAGATGTTTGTTATGAACATTGTATGACAATAGATGTAGACTACTGTGGTGGATATGTTCCACTGTTCGTGAGGCAGATATTCTTTCAGAGCTCACATATGTGAGTGAAATATTAGCCCAAATTATTTAGTTTATATCATAACATTGTTTTTATGCAGGTTGCTATCAGATGTTTGTTATGAAGACTGTATGACAGTAGATGAAGACTATTGTGGTGGATATGTTCCATTGTTCGTAACTATACGTTGATGATCAAGTACTTGTGTGTTACTTGGTGTGGTAGTGTACCACTAGATTGTAGTTATATACTACTATGGATATACACAATTGTGCTCTATTCTTGTTCTAATTGCCTTGAAGACTATCAACGGTTTATTGGAAATAATCATCATCCAGACAAATGATGAACAGAGATTTCCCAGACGGAAAATAGTTCAGAGCATTTACTCTTCTAGATTATAAGAATGACTCTTGTGTCACTCTATGGTATAAGTGACTTATCCAGCATCATGTCTAATTACTCAGATGAAGTATGGTTTCGAGAGATGATGCAGTTGATGGTGATGGTGATGCTCATGATCTAGTCATGAGATAGTCTAAACGACTATGTTGATGCTACCGGGTAAATGGTATGTTTTTGTGCTCAAGACCATTACCTGTAATACCTCCCTAGCTAGGAGGGAGTGTTAATATTATGGTAGCTATGGGAGGTATTTACCTCCACGTGTGAACCTGATGAGAATAGAAGACTCTGGGAAGAAAGAGAAACCCTAATGAGTTGGCTAATAACCCTAGAATTCTTGTCGACTCAAGAAGATAATTTATATTAGGTTATTAGCCTCCAAGAGAAGAAGTTGGCCATAAATAATAATAATATACTGAACAGACATGTACCCAGAAGGAGAAGTTGGCCCCAACAAATTTGGTAGAACCACTATAAATACAGGGCCCCAGTTCTCATTTGACACATCTCAGAATTGCAGAGCAGCAACTGGTGCGAACTGTAGTTCCCAGTTTGGTGCGCACATGTGGAGGAGAGATGCAGGTGCAGCTGTTGCAGCAACTAGTTTTCAGTGTTGGCTTGAACTATCTCTTGGCTAGGGTTTGGACTATCTGATTAGCTATTGTTGGTGCGCTATCCTTGGAGGAAGACGTGCTACACCTTGTTTGGCTATCTAGCCTAGGGTTTGCTTTCGGAGTAATTCTTAGTCAAGGTTAAGGTGCTCGGAGGGTGGCTTCGGCCTATGGTTGGGTGACGAGGGTATCGTCAATGGTAAAATGAGAACAATCTTCTATATTTTAACAAGAAGTAGGATATGGCAAGAAAGGTTCGAGAATTTAAATTTCAGATATATGTAACAGTTTAGAAAGAAAGGATTGGTTGATGGTCTACCACACATCCATTTCTCCAAAGGAATCTATGAGGGATGTGTTCTTGGAAAACACCCTCAAGAGAAATTCGACAAAGGAAAGACTCGGAGAGATTTCTCTCCTTTAGATCTGATCCATAGTGACCTCATGGGCCCTTTTCCACATCCATCAATTAGCAAAGCAAGGTACGTGCTCATTTTTGTTGATGATTTCTCACGCTTCACATGGATTTTATTTCTGAGGAAAAAATCAGAGGTCTTTCAACACCTCAAAGATTTCAAAGCCCTGGTTGAGACATAGTCAGGAAAGAAAATCAAAGTCCTTCAAATAGATAATGAGGGAGAGTACGTCAACCATGAGATCCAGAATATTTTTCATGAGGTGGGGATTCAGTTGCAACACACAGTTCCCTATACTCCACAGCAAAACAGAGTTGTTAAGCGAAAAAAATAGATCTCTGAAAGAGATGGCATCTTGCATGCTACATGCAAAGTCACTTCAATAGAGATTATGGGACGAAGCACTTAATTGTGCAACCTGCATCCAAAATAGATCTCCCCATAGATCTGTCAAGGATAAAACCCCCTACAAGGCTTGGCGTGGCCTCAAACCGAAAGTGACCAACTTTCATATTTTTGTTTCATGTGCATGGGCATGGATTCCCTCTAAAAAGAGGAAGGCACTTGATCCACAGAGCAAAGAGTGTATTTTTATTGGATACCCCGACGGTGTCAAGGGATGCATACTCGTTGATATTTCCTCGGAACGACTCACTATCGAGCGTAGTCTCCAACTCGAGGAAAGTGTCTCGCATGCACCTCATCAACTGCATGCAGACACCTTTGTTCTTCCACTTGTCAGAGATGATGAGCATGCACATGTCGACTCTTCTTCAGACGAGAGTTCTGATTCAAAGGATTCAGATAATCTAGATGAAAAGTCAGTACAGTCAGATGCAAATTCAGTGCATCCAGATGTTGATGTTGATCCAGAGCAGAGGCCCAAGTGGGGCCAGACTACTCTTCAGGATGCAGGGGATCTTGTTGGTGATCTAGCTGATACTAGGAGGACTCGAACTAATTTTGAGGAGCCCCATATTGCACTCATTTCCACTGAACCATTGCCACCTAGGTATCTTTTCTTTGTTCAGTCTTAAGATCCACAGTCTTATGGCGAGGCTGCTGGAATGCAGGAGGAGTACAACTCCCTCCTCAAGAACCAAACTTGGGATTTGGTTCCCCTTCCTTCTGGGAAAAAAATTCACGTACAGATGGGTCTACAATACCAAGAGCGCGGTGGATGGACAGATTAGCAGATACAAATCCAGGCTTGTTTCCAAAGGCTTTCAGCAGGTGCATGCATTGACTATGATTATACCTTCTCTCCAATAACAAATATGGATTCCATACGATTGGAAATTGCCATTGCAGAAGCCAAGTGATGGGAATTGCATTAGATGTACATGAAGAATGCATTTCTTCAATGTGATCTCTCTGAGGATATCTATATGGAGCAGCCCCAGGGATTTATGCAAGATTCATCTTTGGTCTATCGACTGAAGAAGTCTCTTTATGGCCTCAAGCAGGCTCCGAGGGCATGGTATGCCAATATGGACTCCTACCTGATGTCACATAACTTTGTACATTGTAAGTCAGACCCAAATGTTTACATGCTTAGGACAGATGACTCAATTCTACTCCTAGTTCTGTATTTTGATGATTTGTTGACCATCGGTTGCTCGAATTCAAATATTGTTGAAGTCAAGAGGATTCTACATGACAGGTTTTTTATGACGAACATGGATCCACTACACTTGTTCCTTGGACTCAAGATCATTTAGGATGCATCATGCATCAAACTATCTCGGGCCAAGTATGAACGAGATCTCCTTGAGATATTTCACATGACAGACTACAAGTCTGCTCTGACTCCATTCCTATCAACAATCAAACTTGAGGATGGTGGGGACACTCCACTGGTTGACAACACACTGTACATATAGCTAGTGGGGAGCTTGTTGTATCTCACATGGTCCAGAACATGCCTCTCCTGTGCAGTTGGCGCAGTTTCCAGGTTCATGCAGGAATCGCATGAGCTACATTGGAAGGCTGCAAAGTGTATCCTTCGATAGGTATAGGGCACCATCACCTTTGGGATTCATTATGTACCAGACTCTACATTGGACCTCATCAGGTTCACTGATTCTGATTGGGTTGGTGATAGTATTGATCACAATTCCACATATGGTTACTCACTCAATCTTGGTTTCGGACCTATTTGTTGGTCAAACAAGAAGCAGGTTGTTATTTCTCTATCCTCAGTCGAGGCAGAGTACAGAGGGGTAGTTAACATAACCATTCAGACTATGTGGATGCAGCATTTTCTCACTAAGTTGGGAATTCAGTTTCATCGAATTATCATCATTTGGAATGACAACCAGAGCACTCTGAAGTTTTGCAGAGATCTAGTTTAGTGCAGACCCCCCCTTCCCTCCTAAGGGTTTCGCGACCTCTCAGTCAAGGATCTTAATATCATGAGTTGAATTAGCTCTTTCGGGCCTTCAATATCCCCTAGAACAAATTACACAAGCCCCTTTTCTCTTTAGGTGCAGGTCTTATGGAACCCGCCCTCCCCCTTTCTTTATTTCTTTTATAAACTTGAAATTTGAGCGCTGGCTCCTTCTGCTAGCCCTTCTTTGCATGTGACCTTGGGTTGTGACCCGGGGCTTAACCTCATGGGAACTTTGCAACTTCGGGACTCTAAATGGAACCATATCTACAGTTCACATCCCCCTTCACAACCAACGGTTGAGATCTACTTCGAGACTCCACGCTTCAGGAGTTCCGAGTGTTCCAACCTCCACTTTTTCTCGGAGTTCCATATCAAGCACCACACGTTCATCTAAATCAACGGCTTAGGTCCACTTCGGGACTATAGCGTTCAGAATTCCTGGACGCTCACACCACCTTTTCTCCTGAAGTAGTTTGTACCCAAAGTTCCATATCAAGTGCCACGTGTTTTCTTAAATCAACGGCTCAGGTTCATTTTGGGACTTCGGCGTTCGGGAACGTCAGATGTTCCAGTAGCCTTTTCTCCCGAAGAATTTTCTTTCGGATTTAAGGATCATGCACCATGCGTCCTTCTCATTCAATGATGGGGATATACTTTGGGCGACACTCTACTCCATGTTGCTTTCTCCTAGATTTTGAAGTACGTGATCTGCTGACACGTGTCTTCGAGAGTTTCAACCTCTCCACACTAGCTTTCTCCAAGAGTGCTTTCACCCGAAGTCGACAATCTGTTGACGCATGTCTCCCATATATAAACAACTACAAATCACTTCGGCTCTTTGGGCTTCGGGAGTTTCAACCTCTCCACACTCGATTTCTCTCGGAGTGATTTCACTTGAAGTCAACGATCTGTCGACACGTGTCTCCCAAAAATTGACAGCTGCAAATCAGTTCGGCTCTTTGGGCTTCGCGAGTTTCAACCTCTCCACACTCGCTTTCTCTCGGAGTCCTTTCACCCAAAGTCAACAATTTTTCGACGCGTGTCTTCCATAGATCAACGGTTGCAAATCACTTCGTCTCTTTGGGCTACGGGAGTTTCAACCTCTCCACACTCACTTTCTCCTGAATTTATTTCACCCGAAGTCCACAGATTTCTGCCACCTATCCTCTCTCTCAAATCGATGGCACAAATGGACTTCATTAATCCATGGATTTCCAAAGGAACTCACGGCTAACCGCCTCGCAACTTTTCCAGATCTGATGGTCTCGAATGACTTTGCTTCCCCCTGAAGGGATCTTGGTCAATAACTATTTAAACCTTCAGAGCTTCTCTCCCTTTGAATATTTCTTCCCACTATCTCTTCTAAGATTTTTTTCTCAAACCCTTTGACTCCTTAGAGGGTTGCTTCGACACTTAGTCGAATTTCGGATCTGTGCACGCCTTGCAATAGATCTTCGTGCTCTTTCACGAGAAAACTCAAGCTATTCCTCCTAAGATTTTTGAGTCAAAGACTCTGTCGACGCACTCCTTGCGTACGATATGCACACTTTTCATATGAAAGTTTCACGCTATCTCTTTTGATATTTGAGTCGAAAGACCCTGTAAAACACACCCCTTGCATACAGTATGCACTCCTTGCATAAGCTCAAGTAAGAGAAACAATTGACACTTGTTCAACACTTCACGGATTCATTCATTCACAGTATAACTCATGCGTTCATGAAAACATATAATAACAGAGAATATTTACACAACAGTACTTCCATTCATTTGGATCAATATACCTCTGTTATATTCATTCAAATGTAAATGGCTAAAACTGATACAAGAAAATAACAACTAACTCAACAAATACTAATGTGCCGATGTAAACTGTTCAACGGCATTATGTTTGTAGCATCAGGTTCAGCAACCTCATTCAGGCACATAATCATATATTTATACAAGAGGACTCTTAGTGTTTCCTTCAGCTACCTATCCTATCAAATTAAAAACATTCAACTACTAAGCCTCTGTTACAATGAATTTTCGAAGATATGAAGACAGGGGCGGATGCTCCAAAACTGCATTGCAGTCAGTTTTATTTAAGGAAAATTGATTTCCTCTAACCTCACGCAATCATCCAGTCTTTGTTCATTAAATATTTCTTTAACTTGCAATCCACTCAAAAAAAAAAATTCCCCAGGATATGCCAATAGTTCAAAATTTAAAACAAATCAAAAGGTGTGCTTGTTGTGTTGTCCACGTGTGCTTTGTTGACAATGCTCCTGCATCATAGTTCAGAGGCAGTGGACGAAGCACATTGAGATCCACATGCACTACATCCGGGACTTAGTACACAAGGAGATCATCGCCTATAGTTATGTCCTTTGGAAGAATAGACTGCAAACATCTTCACCAAGACCTTCATTAAGAAGAAGTTTCATTCTCTGCGAAGTCGTCTTGGAGTGAAGGACACAGTTTCCTAGCAACTATCTGTTCTTGTTTTTACATACATTGTACTTTGAGGGGGGGGGGTTCCCATGAGGTTTCCCCTCTTTCCTCACTTTATTTCAGTGTATCTTTTGTATTTGGGTACCTAACATAGCCTCGTTATCAAGACCCATTCTTTATTTTCACCATAGTGATGTTCAGGGGGTGTTGGACTTACTTCACACAAACCTAGGATTTGTTTTTCCTAAGGTTTTTCCTTGTTTATTAGTCATTATTCAGTCTCCTATATTTTAGGAATAATATTCCTCTAGGGAGAATATTCTCTTCAATTTGATCAGTTGAGTGGAGTCTATATGCTACATTGGTATTGTCACCATGCAACATTGGGATCATCACCAGCTAATGTGCATTGTCCTTGGGATCATCACCAGACTAGCACATTACCCATGATTCCCTGATCTCCTCCTCACTTCATTATGTTTCAGCCAGTTAACTGAAGACTGATAGACTAGTTAACTCAGCTAGGTGGCAGTTCACTCTCGTAACTACCCGAGAGACTAGACTAGGTGGAAGTTTACTCCTGTAACTGTTGGTGTGTGTCCAGATCACTCTAGACCACCACTATGGCGCATTGGCTTCTCCTCCAATGCACATTGGTTGAGTTATACAGAGTATTTCATGTGTAAATTATCAATTATTCATTCAGTTAATGAGTGATCTTCCATTCTTTCTCTATTGCTTCTTCTTTCTCAATTTCTCTCTGCAAATGTGTGTGTTATTTTATAGCTAGACCTATTATGTGCAATTTCAACACATTTACAAGGGTGGGGTGCCCTCCCCCCTTAAGAGTTTTCCAAGAAAATAAAGTTATTCGACTTTTTCGTGAGTCCAGGCAGGCCAAGTCTTGTTGTCTGCTTTGATACCACCCTATCACATATCTGACCCCTAAGTAGCTTTTTGAGGGATAGGGTATAATTTTTTTCTCTTTTATCAATCATCTTGAATCTCTATGTCTAGGATTACATTACCTTCGATTCGACGAGGGTTTTACAATGACTATAAATTTGTCCAGATCCAAGTTCTGGATCACAAGTTATGGTCCTTCAAAGTTCTTTAGGCCTTCATCGACTAGAGTCTCTCACTGTCATATGGCATCCACGTGGCTCCCTGTCACTCGGCACACTACATCATCATATCATACAAAGACTCACTCAACCAGAGGTTGACGCTTGTCTATCTCTCAAAGGCCTATTGATTTAATTAATCATTATCATGATAAAATCTCACTCTTTACTAATCATTTAATCATTTATTTAATACCTATTAGGGATAATTAATCTTTACTAGAATTAATTAACCCCGTAAATTATTTTTTTACTTGACCTAAATTACCGGTCTAATTATACTGAGGATCACTTCCCTTTCACCTTGGTAATCCCACATTTCGGGGTAAATTGAGTGTTAATTATTATATCAATACCTCGTCATGTAAACCTATAGTCAAATTGTATTACCAGTTTGTTCTTTTATTAATTATATTATAATATAATCATATTAAACTATGTTACAATGTAATTAAATATATCAAAGAACCACTTAGGATTTTTAATATCGATTAACACCTAAGTCTCTAGACTTAGCCGAAATTCCTCATCATGCTTTTATGAACATACCCAAATCCCCCGAATGTCGAAGTTCTGGAGGGAGTCCCACTTATATTATAAAGTGATGCAAATATAACTAATTATATTATATTATAATATAATTAATTTCCTTTAATGTTTATATCAATATTTATGAAACCATTGGAACGGAAAAGGTAGGTTCGGGCCTTCGGCCCTTTTTTGCTTATACACACTATCACCCCAAACATCCCGGAGTACCGAAGCTCTGAAATCTTGGAGTTCCCTGAACTCCCTAAGGGTCCACACTTATACGTGATTATGCATTAAATATTAAATTTAAAAAGGAAAAAGGGGTTGGCACTTTCCCACTTACAAATATCATAATAAACTCATTTATAATATATTATATTATATCTCTTTTGGAAAATTGTGCACGGGTTTATAAAATCCCCAATATTATATTTAATATTGGAATGAGAAAGAGAACCCTCTGGGTCAACTCCTTCGGCTCTCCAACACACTCTTTATTCTCAAACCTCCCGAAGTCCCGAAGCCCCGAAGTGGTCCCCACTTATACACATTACACATTATTTAACATTTAAAAAGGAGAAAAGATTTGGCCTTATCCACATGTAGCTATTTTAATGAACCTTAGTTTAACATAATATATTATATTATATCGCTCGAAAAATGCACCAAGGTTTAAATAATCTCCAATATTATATTTAATATTGGAAAGACAGAAAAGATATTATATTTATTATTTATGCAACGTTTGAACAAGGAAGGGTAGGGTTCCAGCCTTCGGTGATTTTGGCTCGTGAGTTTCATCACCCCAAACACCCTGGAGTCCCGAACTCCTGGAGCCCCGAAGTGGTCCCACACACAAAAATTCACACGTTAAATAATAATTTAAAGAGAAAAGGACTTGGTCTCCTCCATGTGTTTATTATAATATATTAATTTTATAATAAACCCCCATCAAAATTTGTACCCAGGTTTTACACAATTTAATAATATATATATATATATATATATATATATATATATATATATATTAACAACAAAGTTCACATGTTCACTCTCCACTTCAAACCTCTTGAGTTCCAGAGTCTCGAAGCTATGAAGTGTGCTAAGAAATTATCAAGGTGGATAATCATGGTTCTATTAACTTGAAACTTTATGTACTTAAACCTGTAATTAAAGGAAAGGAAAACTATTTCCAATTTTCCAGACTTGTAGAATAGTAAAATAAAATCATATTCAGTAGGGAATTTTTTTCCATTTAAAAATTTAGTTTATAATTTTCCTTCCTCACGAATAAAGGAGTAACCTTCTCCTTTTTACAACTTTACTTTCCTTACCCAGATTTAAGGAAATTGGTCCTAAGGCAAGAATTTCCTTCACAATAAAATCTGGTATTTCTACCAGGATTTATTGCCCACCAAAAATTTAAGGGGATTCTTCCCAAATTTATAGGAGATTTAACACAATTTTAGCATAATTGTTTATTAATGCCCAAAAATAGCATAAACATTTTTTTAATTTCAAATGAGGTTTTTGGAGATTTTATATTTTAACAAATTTAATAAATTCCTCATTTATAATGCATTTTAATGTCTAATAACATTTGGACTATTTCCTTAAATCCCAACTACAATTATGAAGTCCATTACTTGCTAAGTATCCTAACACAGAACTCCAAAGTGTCTTTACATAATGATCATCCTTCAACAAAAAGTCTATCTTTCTCTTTTAAATTTCTGTAGCAATTCTAGTTAATTTGTTTGTTCTCATTAGAAACAGAAGATGGGTTGTACGTGTAGATCGGCCTTAACAATTTCACCCAAAAATCTTATTTTAACACACATATAGTCAAGAGATAAATAAATAAATCAAATGAGCTTCTGCGAAAACATTATCTTCCTTTTACCTAAATTCGTCAAGCCACTTTTGTCGAGAATTAAACTTACACAACTCTAAAACACAGTGTGTAATTTTCTTTGAACTTAACACTACAAAGATTTAATAAAATATACTTATCTAGAACCCAAAAAGTGTTGCAACTGCTGAAAGGGGTGCACAGAAATTCCTGGAAGGATTTACCACTAGCCACCCCCTAGCTAGATCATGATGCCCTCAGAGAGATTCTTCCTTCTGTTCAGCAACAGCCAGGGACGAAGGTCGCTCTCCTCCTCCCACAGGAATTCTAGCAGATCAATTTTCTATCCACCAGGCAAGGGAGGTTGTTGTGATTTCTCACTCGATCACTCCATATTTCTACAACTCAATTTATCATCTTGGTTACAAAAACGTTTCCCAGCACTTTGTGTACCCAGAAACAGATTTGTTTCTCAATTATCTTCATAACCAGAGAGTTGCACATGCTCCCCTCTTCACAGAATGGTCACTAGATCCATTCCTCTACATCCTCTCTTCTCAGAAATGGCTCCCCGACTCAGTAAACTATATCCCCTTCTCTCTGCTTGCAATTTTCCCTTCGTTTCTTGCCTTCTTCAGCAATATTTTGTGGGTCAAATCCCCCAATTTGTGGATCATCCCAGAATCCTCTAGATGGGTACTTTTATGTCCATGCTTCTGAGGTAGGGAAGTTCTGGTACAACACCCATTCTTATTCATAAATGTGGGAAGTTGATATTTCAACTACCAACTTCTTCCATTAACTACAATTCTAGAAAATGAGAAATCTGGATTTTTCTTGAATTTTAAATTGGAAAGGGAAATTTCCTCATTGTTTTCCTCTCATGACATCATGACCTGTATAGGAAATCCCCCTCAGCAGTTTTCCAACATTTTCCTTTTTACATTAGTAGAATAAATATTTACACTACCCTTTTAGAAAAATGTAGTTACATTTACAAGCTGGGGGAAACATGGGTATTACATTTAAACTTCTTAAAGTTGGACTCTCCCCCTTCTCTTTGGGTCATCCCCTTCCCCATAACTCTGACCTTAGGAGTGAATTCCTCTTCCTCCCTATCCACCACCAATCCTATCGCCTCTTTCTCCCTCTTGTCGTCTCCCTCTCCCAACTCTCACAGACCTGATTCTTCAAATGAGCTCTCCTCCTTGGGCTCGAATGACTCAGTTGTTTGTTTCAACCTTCGGAACTGAAATGTTTTTTTGGCTTCCATTGGTGCTAGCTTGGGCCCAAACCCTGATGAGCATCCTCAAAAAAAATGAAGGGGTTGAACCTCCCATCTCTCAAAAACACAAAACCGTTCCTTAATAGATATCACTCCAGGTCAACAAAGGTCAATTTTTTAGGCCCTTAGAGCAGTGTGAGCTCATTATGGGGTTACCCCATGAAGATTCTATCTTTCAACTAGAGGGGAGTGGCAAGCTTCCAAAAAAAACTCTCCTTGAAGAGAATGATCATGTTGAATCAACCCAATGTTATCCTGCTACAAGAAACTATGGCGGAGGAGGCGTTAGTGACTAGGATGTTGGAGACTTTACTCCCATCCTGGAATTTCCTTCGATCCAATGCTTTTGGATGGTCGGGAGGGTTGGCGATTGGTTGGAACACTAGACTAGTCAAAGTCACAAACTCTTGGGCTCTTGACTCCTGTCTGGGAGTGGATTTGAATATTGAAGGAATGGGACTAGAGCTCAGGGTACTAAAGTTTTATGGACTGTATTCTAAATTGGCCCCCTTTTGGGCCTCTATTCTCAACAAACACCTGCTCAGATCAACGAACCTCATCCTTGGAGGGGACTTGAATTTTTTTTTAGGGGAAGCAGAAGTATGGGGTCCCAATGTATGCCCAAAAACCAAACAAATTTATTCACCCATTTTTTAAATGACCATGGGCTCAATGACAATGCTCCAATCAAGCTACTTCCCACCTAGAGGAATAGGTGGTTGGGGTATGCTCGGATTGCCAAACGTCTTGATAGATTCTTGGTCTCGGAATCTATTCTGGACCTCCCTTTTCATCTCAGGCAATGGGTGGGTTGTGGTGGTGTTTCTGACCACTCCACAATTTGGCTCTAATTGATAAGGGGACTTATGAAGCCTGTTAGCCCTTTCAAATTAAATTCAGCATGGCTAGCAAATGAATATTTTCAGAATATTGTCAAGTAGAATGGATTATGTCAAGAACCAAATATAAATTTGCAACACCATATAAGGGCCATAGTACTTTGGTGATAATTTATTATCCTTCTTGTCTTGCTTGAGGAACATCTGTTTGTATAGTTGTACTCTTAAAAACACCCAATCCCCTACTTCAAAACTTATTTCTCTACAATGTTGATTTGTTTGTTGTTTCATGCGATTATGTGCCATGGTCAGGTTTTCCTTTAAGATTTGGAGAACTTGTTGTTGATGTTCGATGTGATCTTCCACTGCTTGAACCTTATATTTTTCTTTTAGAGAAGAAGTGATGGAAAGAGGGTGGTATCCATAGAGTGCCATAAAAGGTGTCACTTTTGTTCCAGTATGAAAGGAAGTGTTATACCACCATTCTGTCAAGGGTAACCATTTGAACCATTGTGTTTATTTATCAGAGACAAAGCAATGAAGGTAACCTTCCAAACATTTGTTCACTATCTCGGTTTGTCCATCAGATTGAGGATGATAGGATGAGCTATGAGTCAATTGAGTACCCAAACAAGAAAATAATTTTGTCCAAAAATGTCCAGTGAAGATGGGATCTCTGTCACTTACAATAATCTTTGGGGTACCATGTAGCTTTTGAACTGTCTCCATGAATGAGGTGGCAATTGTACTGGCTTTGAAGGGATGAGAGAGTGCACAAAAGTGTGCGTACTTGGTGAGTCTATCAACAATCACCATGATGACACTCTTTCCTTCAGACTTTGGTAACCTTGTTATGAAATCAACCTCCTCCCAGAGCTGACTTGGGATGGCTAATGGTTTTAAAAGACCTGGGGTCTTAATTGTTTCCACCTTATTTTTTTGGAAAACCAAACATTCTGCGACAAACCTTTGAACATCAGTTTTAAGGCCATCCCAAAAAAATTCCTTCTTGACTATATGGTAGGTTTTCAAAAATCTTGAGTGCCCTCCTACTGGAGAGGTGTGCAATTCCAATAGTACATTTTGTTTGAGTTGGGAGTTCTTACATAAATATAAGAGATCTTTGTACCATAGTGAATCATTTTTCCATGTAAATATATCTGATGCATTGGAATCCTTTTGCAACCATTGAATGAGAGTCCACACTTTTTTGTCATTCTTTCATTCATCCCTTGCTTCTATTATCCAATCGGGTTGGATGATCGAGATAGCACAGAGAAAGGCCTCAACATATTCATCCTTTCTTGAGAGTGCATCTGCCACAACATTTTGCTTCCCTTTTTTTATAGACGATTTCAAAATCATAACCCAATATCTTGGTCACCCATTTTTGTTGTTCTTATGAAGATAGTCTTTGTTCCAAGAAGTATTTAAGACTATCATGATATGTTTTGACCTTGAAGTGCCTACCTATTAGGTAAGGACACCATTTCTTCAATGCATCTAGTATTGCCATCATTTCCTTCTCATAAATGGGTTTGTGTAAGTCCTTTCCCTTGAGTGGTCAACTTTCAAAAGCCATGGGCCTTCCTTCTTGCACTAGGACAGCACCAATTCCATTTCTCGAGGCATCGCTTTTCACAATAAAGGTTTTTGTGAAGTCTAGAGTGGTCAAGACAGGAGCTTTGCACATCACCTCTTTAAGTTGTTCAAAAGCTTTAGTTGCCTCTGGAATCCATGAAAATGAATCCTTCTTAGTTAGTGTCGTTAAAATTGATGTTATTCTTCCATAGTGCCGAACAAACTTGCGGCAGTAACCTGTCAAACCCAAAAATCCTCTAATATTCTTCAATGTTTTGGGAATCGGTCAGTCCATCATGGCCTTAATCTTGTTAGGGTTTACCTTGACACCTTCATGAGATACAATATGACCCAAATACTCTACCTCCTTCACCCCAAAGAAACATTTGGATGGTTTGGCATATAGTTGTTGCTCCTTTAGTAGTTGTAGCACCTTGTCAACATGTCGCACATGATCCTCCAAAAACTTTCTATAGATTAGTATATCATCAAAAAATACTAACACAAATTTTTGAAGGGATTGAAAATGGAATTCATCAACCCTTGGAATGTGGAAGGTGCATTTGTAAGGCCAAAAGGCATGACCAAAAATTCATAATGGCCTTCATGAGTTCGGAATGTTGTTTTTGGGATATCTTCTTCCTTCATTCTAATCTGATGATACCCTGAACGGAGATCCAACTTTTTGAAATAGATTGCTCCATGTAGTTCATCTAACAATTCATCAATGACGAGAATGGGAAACTTATCTTTAATAGTGATCTTGTTGAGCTCTCTATAATCTGGACACATACTCCATGAGCCATCTTTCTTGAATACCATTACCATAGGTGCAAAGTAAGAACTTTGGCTAGGTCTAATAATTCCAACCTCTAACATTTCTTCAACCATGCGCTCAATTTCACTCTTATGGGCATAAGGGTATATGTATGGCTTGATGTTAGGAGGAACACTCCTAGGAATTAGGTGAATATCATGACCATGATTTCTAGTGGGTGGAAGACCTTTGGGAATATCTTCAAATACTTTGGAATGTTTATCAATGATCCCTTGGATATCTACAGGAATAGATGGCTTAGATGTTTGAACATCTAGTGAGCATAGTTGTGCAATTACACCTTGATGCCCCTTTTTCAATAATTTTTTCATTCAATTGGAGCTTATCACCTTACTGAGTTTCCTTGTGATACCTCTTAACTCAATTCATTTTCCTTCCAATGAAAATTTCATGAAAAGTTCTTGAAAATTAAAAGCCATTGTTCCTAATGATTGTAACCATTGGATTCCTAGTACAACATTAGCACAAACCATGGGTATAGAAATCATTGGACTATTCATTACATATTCCCCCATAGTAAGATTTATATTATTGAATTTTCCTGAGCAATTGATAGTTCCTCCATCTGCAATCATTACTTGAAACTCTGGTGTTGGATATACAAAGCAATTGAGAGCTTTGGCTATTTTATAGTGAATGAAATTATGAGTACTACCAGAATCAATTAGGACTATTACCTTTTTATTTTTGATATATCCTTCAATCTTGAGGGTTTGAGGAGTGTTAATTCTAGCCAATGAATTACACGATATCGTGAGAGTCAACTCTTCAGAAGAAATCACGTCTACATTTTCATCTTGAGATGGTTCTTGTTCTTCTTCCTCTTCACAATCTATGTAGAATAATTTCTTCTCACCACACTTATGTCCCTTACTGTACTTGTTGTCAAAATTAAAGCATAAACCTTTTTCTTTTCTTTCCTCCAATTGTTGAGGTGTCAACCTGGTAGGTTGAGGTGTTTTAGAAGAAGGAATAGTATTCTCTCGATAGATGTTAGGAGTGGTCCTTCTAGTATCCATAGCCATATTTTTACTTTCAACATTTCTTGCCACCCTAAATGCATTCTCCAATGATTCGGGTTCCCAAAGATGAACCTCATGTTGAATGCTATCCCTTAAAGTTTCTATGAATACATCAATCAAGTGCTCATCTAGAATATCTGTTACCTTTATATTCAATCTTTGGAAGTTCTCAATGTGCTCTGTAATTGAACCCTTTAGCTTGAGATTTATCAATTGGCTAAAGAATGTATTGCTCATTGTATCCTCATAGTGTGCTATCATTTCATCCATGAAAATTGTCCAAGTGACGAGTGATTTGCGAGAACAAAACCTTTGATACCACACAAATTGATTGGGTTCTAAATATAAAGAAGCAATATGTACCTTTTGTGTATGTGGCACATTATGTAGATCAAATAATTGCTCCATCTAAAGTATCCATGTGATTGGGTCCTTGCCATCTAACTTCCTCATATCAATCTTAGGAAAGTGGTTGGTCTTCAACCCAAAGTTCGAGTTTCTCCATTCTTGATTCATCTTCCTTGTGTCCTCGTCATGAATTTCATGGAATACATTTACACTTTCGGGTGTCCTCTCTATTACGAAATTTTTCAATCCTTCCATGATCTCCCCTTTTAAACAATCCATCTTAGTATTTATTGCCTCCAACTTAGCTTCCATTGAATCCATCATCTCTTGTAGTTCATCTTTTGTTATTGTCTTCTTTTGTAAATCATTTATGTCTCAACGCATTTCTTCACCTTCATCAAGAGTCCAAGTAGGATTGTTTGGAAGCTTATTTGGTGTAGAAGTTCCCATTTTTTATGACATGTTGCCCAAGTATCACTTTAAACCTTGATTTTGAGGTGGTTCTGCTAGACAATCTTTCTTTTATTGTATCTCCAAAATTTCGGCCCTTCTGGGTATGAAATTTTCTTTTTTGTAGTTCTCTGATATTTGTTCTCTGCAATGCTACAGGTCTGATCAAAATTGGATGTGCCAAGTAGAATTTATGGTAACTTCCCCACAACTTGTTGTTTTTTTGCCTTTCCAGGAGATATCACTTGTATAGCATGCCCCGCACAAAATAATTTGTATAAAATTATGAAACTTGTACTAGAAATACTACAGATTGTCCACTATCCAATGCAACTGGTCTCACTCAAATTGGATACTCTAGGAATAATTTATTATTATTTTACCCGGAACACCTGCTTGAGACTAGTCAATAGGACTAGTCAAATACCCTATCTTCCACAGTGTGTATCTACAAATGTAAGATGAACCAGAAGCTGAAATTTTTATCATAGATAACTTAATCATTTATGTGAATATTCTTCAGATTTCAGGTTCTGAAACGTTACAGAAAATTTTTTATAGCGCAAATTCCGCGATGACTCAATTCAGTATGATTCCAGAACCTTATCTTACACAGGTTGTATCTCCTAAAGTATAAGGCCTCAGGAGCTGAAATTTTAACCCAACATACCTTGATCCGTATAATAAATATCCTCCAAAGGGTTCCTTCTAGAACGTCATAGAAAAAATGTTATAGCAAAAATTACAAGGTGTCTCTAATGTAGAAGAGAAACCCCAAGACCTTGAGCTCTGATACCATATGTTAAGAACCAAATATCAATATAGCATAGAAAAACCTCAGAATGAGTACTCAACGCCTTGAAAAAGAGACAATTTCAATTAATAAGCCTCTTCGAGGGGGCAACCTCCTTATACCCCACATAAATTTTCAAATACAAGATGATTCCAAATGAAAATATCTCCTTGGTATATATAGGAGACTAGGAGGTACAATTACAACTACTGGACTCAAGCCGACATAAATAAAATAACATTACTAATGTAATATGCCCCAATTAAGGGGTAATGAGCCACTATTCAGGGCTTAACAGATTGCATTTGAACAAGGATCATACATCCCAGCTTCCATCCACTTTGTATCAAATTTAAAGTGTATCAAGCAATTGATCATTCCTTGGGCACATGCCAAGCGTGTTAGGGAGGAACTTGAATTAAGCCAAATTGAAGATAGTATTGAACACCTCTCTTAGACTGCGGAGGGGGGTTACATCTCAATGGAGGCCAAGAATGACCTTCTGGCTCTTGAAGTGCATCACAGGAAATTGCTTGAAGATAAAGAAGCATAATGGCACCTAAAAAGCAGGGCTACTTGGTTAAATAAAGGCGATGGAAATACCAAATTTTTCCAAGACTTTGCGAAAGGAAGAAAGTCTGCAAACACCACTTGGTAGTTAAAGGATCAATCGAGAGCTACAGTTTCCTCCTTTGAAGGATTAGCCCATCTGGGGAAAAATCACTTCCAATCCCTCTTCAGGGTTGATCCATGAGTTAATATTGCAGAGATTATAAGGCTCGCTTTGCTTTTCCCCAAATTTGTTGACAAGGAAGGAAACAGAGATCTATTCATTGAAGTGGGAATGGAGGAACTTAAGGAAACTCTTCATAGCTTCTAGAAGGATAAAATCCTGAATCTAGATGGATGCACAGTAGAATTCTATCTAAGCCTTTTTGAGCTCATCGGGCTTGAGCTCCTCTAGGTTATCGAAGAATCCATGAGAAGTGGGAGAATGTATGCCCCTGTAAATTCTACCTCCATTGCTCTTATCCCTAAATCAGAGGAGCCACAATATTTTGATGACTTTAAGACAATATATTTATGCAATTCCCTCTACAAAACAATGGCCAAAGTCATTTCTCGAAGATTAAAACCTATCCTCTCGGGGGCCATCTCACAAGAACAGTTTGTATTTTTGGAGGGGCGTTAGATCCATGAAGCAATCGGTGTAGCGCAAGAGGGGCTCCACAATCTAAACACCACAAAGTCTCAGGGAGCTATCCTAAAAATTGATTTATCTAAATATTTTGACCATGTAAATTGGTCCTTTATCAGACTCCTCCTCACTCATTTGGGGTTCAAAGTTACTTTTATCAGGTGGGTAATGGCCTGCTTATCCTAAGTTTATTTTCTAGTCCTTATCAATGGTGTTGCCTCCCCATTTTTTCAATCTAAGAGAGGTTTAAGACAAGGATTCCCCCTCTCCTCGCTACTCTTCATGCTAGTCGTGGAAGGTCTAAGTCGTGTTATTGGTCGGGTTGTTGGTTCGGGGGACTTTCAAGGAGTATCCATTGGCCCAGGGCTTCGAAACACTCACCTCCTATTTGTGGATAATATTCTCATCTTCTGTAGTGGGTGATTGAGGGATGTTAAAAAACTTGGAGAGATACTCAAATTGTTTCAGGGTGCCACTAGAATGGTAATCAATGTTTAGAAATCCACTCTATCCTTCACAGGTATGGAGGCGACCACGGAAGCTCATTACAAACAAATTTTCCCATTCCCTGCCATTGACTTCTCAGAGGGCATCAAATATTTGGGTTTTCACCTTAAACCAAATGACTACTGAATAGTTGATTGGCGTTGGCTTATGGCCAAGTTGGAAAAACATCTCAAAGGATGGAGCTTCATGTGGCTCTCCAGAGCAGGCAGATTTACCTTGGCCAAATCGTCTTTGGAAGCCATCCCTCTCTATTGGATGTCTCTAGCCTGGATCCCAAAGGGGATATTAGAGAAGGCCCAAAGAAATTGCTTTTGTTTTATTTGGTCGGGTACTCAGGATCATCATACCCTTCCATGGGTGAAGTGGGATCACCTTGCCTGCCCAAAGGCATTGGGTGGATGGGGATTGAAGAATATCTTCCTTTTCTCAAAAGTGTTGGTCGCCAAAGTTGGATAGAGATTGATATCAACTACCAGCCTATGGACTACAGTTGTTTTTCATAAATATATCATGCCAGATTTTGTTGAAGACTGGATCCAGAAACCAGAGAAATCACATCCCCACAGTTCTATTATTTGGAAAGCGGTGATCTCTTCCTTCCATGTCATAGGTGAAAGTATGGCCTGGCGTATTGGTAGGGGGAATCAAGTTAGGATTGGGGTTGATCCTTGTCTAGGTAGTGGACAATCTCATATCCTTCCCATTGAAATCGGAGACATACTTCATGAGTAGGATATCCATTTCATCTCACAAGTATCGGATCCAGATTCCACCTCAATCTGGAAGCAAGGTTGGTTGGGCCCTAATTCCTTTGGACTGGTAGGTAATCAATCTCTTCTTTGGAAAAACTATACGATGGCCCTTTTTTCGGGGCATATTCGAATTATTGATAGATATGATGAACTAGTGTGACAGAAATCTCCCCATGGGATATACACTCCAAAATTGGGATATATTGCTTTAAATATCCAAATTATGCACAGGGAACAAAGTTGGTGGTGGCAAGGACTATGGAAGTTAAAATTCCCACAAAAATTTAAGATTTTTATGTGGTGTGCTATATATAACAAAATACCAACATGGGACAATATGAAGAAGCGAAACATTGCAGACCCCGGTTGGTGCCCACTTTGCAAAGGGGCAAATGAATATTGCATGCACCTCTTCATAAATTGTCCTTTTACCCAAAGGGTATGGGAGGAAACTGCACTACAACCCAGTCAGGTTGTGGTCTGGGATGGCCCCACAGTGGAGTTGGCTTGGGATGTTTGGCGCCATGATCAAGAACACACAAAGATAAAATATCTTCCCCTTATAATCTGTTGGGGCATTTGGTTAGCTATTTTTCAAAACCAGCCCTCTCTTCCAGAATGCATCGTTGCTATGGTCTCTCGATCCTCTCTCACTTTCCACAGGAAAAATACTTTCATGTTGTCTGAATTATCTCTCTCGATTCTATTAACCGCACCTGTCCATGGGCCTTCTTTGATGGTGCTGCACAGAATGACCAACAGTGTGGGGGGGAGCGGTTATGTATTTATCTAATACACATTACTTCAAAATCAAGATGGGATTGGGAGTGGGAACAAACAACTTTGTTGAGATTATGTCCCTAAAGCTCCTATTACAATTTGCAGTGGAAAAAAAGATTCATTCTATTCAACTTTTTGGTGACTCAATGAATGTTATCAATTAGTCTCAGAAAACTCAAATCTATCATAATATTTTTTTATTGCCAATATTGGAAGAAATATACAGATTCCTGAACTCATTTGAAACTTGCACTCTCTCTCATGTATATAGGGAACACAACCAGTTAGCAGACTCTTTATCAAAAGATGGACTTCAACTCCTTTTTGGCAGCTGGCACATCACAAAATCAGCGGGTGAGGAGGTCTATGAATACTA
>ML814743.1:77755-90706 GCA_009831015.1 Picea engelmannii | reverse complement strand
TAGAATAAAATTATTTTTCTAATTAATAATCCTAGGAAAAGACTAAACCTAGATGTACTTTAACATCATCATGGCTAACAACCCTTTATTTGATCTAAAAGTACATCTGAACAAATACCAAACTCAATTCTAAACTCAGAGAATTTTGTTCTACTAAAAGGTTTAGTGAAGATTTTTTAAGTTTGACCTTTGATAGGACAGTGATTCAATTTGATGATGTCTTTTGTGATGAGTGTCTTAATGTAATGATACTTGGTGTTGATATGCTTTGTTTTGGAATGAAACACTAAATTTTTAGCAAGTTTTATTGTTTAGTGGATATAATCAGTAAAGTGGTTTTATTTTTAAGAACTTCAAGATCCTTTGAAAACCATTCATAAACAAACAATCTCGCATGCTACTTTCCCACGCTAAAATGTACTCCGCTCTAATTTTTAATTTGCAATTGTAGCCTACATTTTTCAACTCCATGAAATTGGTGTTGATCCCATGTGTGTTAAATAACCTTAAGTAGACACCTTATCCTCCATATTCCTTGCAAATTCCACATCTGCATATCCAATAAGTACAACATTCTTGTTTTTTTTATATCGATGGCCATAATCTTGTGTATCTTGGATGCATCTAAACACCATTTTTATTGCATTTCAATTACTTTCTCTTGTTACTGCATGAATCTTGAAAGACTATTGATTGCTTATAAAAAATCTAGACAAGTAGTTATCAAATAAATAATGCTACCAATCAACTGTCTATAATTCGTATTGTTGTCGATCCCCCCTGTTGAAACATTTTTTAAATTTTTTGTCTTCAAGACTAAAACCTTCCTTTTTCGGGTTTCGGCTTTTCATAAAGCATAACCCTCACTATCATTTCCAAAAGGCCAGTACCGAAATCCCAACAAGCTTTATTCTTTAAAGAATAAAAGGCAAAAAACCAAAAATGTTATAAAAGTCCCGACGCGCTTTCTGTAAAGTTATTTTTTAAATCACAAAAAGCTTAAAACCTAAAGGAGTTAAGACTAACCTTTAAAAAAAATTCGGGATTCAGGGTTTACTGAGAACATATGTTTTAATACATATCCAATCACGAAATCCTGATCCTCGATTTCCCAAAAAATGGAAGTTACTAATTATTAAGGATTACGTTAATCGTATCGCAATTTCGGGATGTGGGGTTCAACGATAACATACCTCTTTTCAACATGATCCCCGAAATCCCGAAACGCGAAGTCCCAACTCATAATCTGTGTTTAGACTGAATTAACCCTATTTTGGAAGTTAGTATTTAATCCTGATTAATTAATTCACTAATATGGAAATTTAAGGCCTCATTTAATCTCATCGTGATTTCGCAATTTTGGGAATCGAGGTTTATCGATGACATACCTCATGTATCCACGATCCCCAAAACCCTGAAACACGAAGTCTTGAACCATAATCAGCTTTTAAACTGGACTAACTCTGTTTTAAAAACACGATTAACGATAATTAAGCTTCTTAGGTATTTTCTTATTTTCGGTACCGTTGAATGAAATCTTTCGAATTTTGAATCTGGGATTGCCGAAATACGGCCTTATTAATAAACAGATAACTGATAAATGTTGCACGTATCTCAGAAATATTTTTTGCATTAAATGTAATTGATTACAGGTCAGCTACGTCAGCGTTTTTGTCATAAAATGAGTTGAAGGCGAATTTAAAATATGTGTTCCAAAACTTATGCTTGTTCTATCCTTCAAAGGTAATTCGCATTCAGCCAAGCTCATACGCTTCTTTTCTATGACAGGTTTTCCTTCTAACATAAAGCTATGGCGCCAAAGAAAGAACCGAAGAAGAGTGAAGATACAGAGGAGATGCGTAACCCAGAAGGAGATATCATATCCGACACTACGTCGCACGCCATCGACTCAATTAAATTCTAGACACAAATCTATGAATTCATGGATTACGAAATCAAAAATTCTCCTGTTGATTTCGAGAATCACTTTCAGGATATAGCAGAATCAGAGCTTCATAAGATCGTTGCACGCCCTCGGCTCATGGCATACAACGACATGATCAATTGGGCCTTGGAGAAGGTTGATATCCCGACAAGAAGCATTCTAAACGATCAAGCGGTCATTGTCGGCTCATTTAGGCCAGAGCATATACAAGTAATGTACAAACTCTCACCAAATCCTAAGCATATTTATAATGCCGAGTTTTTAGCTGAATTTCAAAGGAAGGAGTGTATTGAGGTAGACCGAACATATCTCGATTTAATCAGAGAATGGTGGAGATGTCCATCAAAATTTAGGGCCGATACCCATGAAGTTTATGCCACAGTATCTTTGAATGAGTACATGGTCTATGTAGCCATTATGCTGTGTAGACTTTTCAGGAAAAAGAATCCCTGCCATTTTCCTGCAGAATGGGTGCCCTTCTTAGAAGAAGCATTAGAAGGATACACTTTTAATTGGAGCAAGATTTTGTCTAATAACCTAGCCCAAGAATTTTCAAATTATAGAGTTGCAAGATCTAAAGGTCAGCCAGTGGCCTTTTATATGTCAGCGTACATTATGGACGCAATCTACTTTGTGACTCCATTTCCCCTGATGAATTGGAGTTGGATCATAACCTGCCCCGAACCCATTCACGAGTATCACTCTGTGCTATGGGAAGAAAATGCTAAGAAACGAAATTTGTCATTTCATAGTAATTCCAATGCATAAAATGTTTTATGGTTGTGAACTCCCTCGCATTTCTGAGCTAGTCTCAGAAAACCTCAAAGCAATAGTTGACTGGTTCATTGATGAAAACTTCTCTTACATTAGGGTTTATGGGTGCTCAATCCCCCCTCACGCGCTTCCAAAATTCCTCTCGGACGGATTGGTATTGAGGGAGGTAGCACATCAAATAGTGAAAGGTGGTATTGGAATAGAGCTAAAGGCAGTTCAAAAGAAATACTGGCCAATCTTCCCTGTACATATCGGGATATTTTCATTGCTAAATCTAGGCCATTCTAAAGTGGAAGCCAAAGCACTAGAAGAAGTTAAATTGGTAGATATCGAACACAGAAAGCATGACCCTTATCAATTAGTAAACAGGCATTTGATGCACTGCAATATGAAATCTTATGAACACGAAAAGTTTGTTTATGATGATATATTCAAAGAGGTTAAAACTTATGAGGAGGTATTGAACGGGTATAGGCCTTATCACCCGACTTACAGACTGGTTTCATGTCCTTCCAAAGTCACGGGCGAAGTTGTTTGCCAAAGATTTTGCAGGGTGAATCCATGACCCCTCCTCCAGAGCAGGAAGGGCCTCCCCCGGGTTTTGAAACAGATGTACAAGATAAAGAAAATACAAAGGGAAAAATGAAGGAGATTGAAATGCCTTCACAAGAAACAGAAGTTCCTCAGACAGAAAAATCAGAGGCAGGGAAAGGAAAGGAGTTGGAAACATCCCCAGAAATCCTTGAGGATTTTCCTAAAAAAGTAGGAGGAACAGCATCGACGGAACTTGGAAGTCCCATTACTTCTTTGACTCCATTAGAGTCTACCTATGGAAACCCCCAAGAGGGAGCTCTATACGTTAGTGATCTTGAGCCTATTTCTAGGGACGAGATTCCTTCCTCTGATTACTTTTTCAGTAAAAAGAGGAAGGCTATCATGAAACGGGAAATGCATCCAAGAGGAGATATGATGATTAAAAAACACAAGATCATTGTAGATGGACAAAAACTTGAAAAAGGGTAATTCGCTACAGAAATAGCAGGCACAATGGGAGCCTTAGCATTGGCAATTTTATATTATGTGGGTAATTTGAGAACTATGTTGCAGTAGAAAGATCAAATGATAGCTCAGCTACAAAGTAAATTAAAGGAAACTGAAAGAAGTATCAGTCGGGAGATAAGAAAGGGTCTAGAACAAGCCAGATTCAATGAAAAACGGGGGATTCAAAAGATGAAAACAAGCTTAGATGAAGCAAACCTGAAGATACAGGTCAGTCAAGCACAGATCCTACAGCAAGAAGAAATGAATAGACAATTACAAAATAAGATTAATTCCATTCAAAATCAAGTGGTAGATCTTGAAATTTTCCAAGCCCAGGTGTTGGAAATACATACAAAGATAGAAAAAGAGCAACAGGGAGTGTTTTTTAAGCTGGAATTTATTCAGAATTATTTTCAGGAAACAAGTAAATCCTTGGAGAGTATTCTCCTGAAAAAGAGAGAAGTGAAAGAAGCCAAAACAACTTTTCAAAAAGCAGTGGCTCTTTCAACAAAAGAGGAGTTCAGAGAGACTCAAAAGTTATCTATTTCAGAGCAGATTAAAGGTGATATAATACTCAAGGTATGGGAGGCAAACCTCGCAGAAAATAAGAAATTAACCAGAGAGGTTAATGACGACTGTCAAGGAATTTTCGACCTTTTAGAGAAAGCGTCATTGAACATTGGAAGAAACAGATGTCCAGGGTTGTTAGGAGAAATTAACATTGTTAAGCATCAGTTAAGATTCAAGGAAGATCTGGAAGAAATTCAGGTAGAGATCCCACGGATAAAGGTAATCAATGTCACTCAAATCGACAAATGGATAGTGATGTCGAACTTAAAGTTACAAACTATTAAGTTCACAAGAAAGATAATCGAAGACCGCCTGCCTGAACTACAAAGAAAGTTCTTCCTATTTGAGGCAAAAGTTATTCCAGAAGCTCCCAGAGTTTTGGTGCAGTTCCTGGGAAAATGTATTCGTTGTCTTAAAACAGAAGAAGGAAGTTCATCAACGTAGACATAAAATATTGTTATGGATATTTTCATCATTGAAATAATAAAGCAGTTAAAATAGAAATGTAAACGGTTGAACATTGCTCATTCATGTAACCGTTAGTCTTCAAAAGTTAGTTAATCACCAACAGGATAAATGTTTGGTGATCATGTATAAATATAATTTCACAAGACTGAGAAGAGGATTTTTGTTTTTTGGGAGCCGATTGTATTAGAAGTTTTTTTACTTACAATGATATAGATAATGCAGAAGAGATTCTGAATTCTGTCACCTTGAAGCTATGTGTTCCTTACTTTGTTTTCAATATCTTTCGGCATCTTTCATTCCATGTCTTTCTAATGAATGATCAGCTATAGTTTAATTCAAATTTCTACTGTAGTTTGAATTTATTTGATTATCTAATCATTTACAGTTTTTCCTCTGTGATTGCTATCAGCGGTTTCAAGACCTGTAGGTTAGTTGGATGATTATATTGTATACTTCATTAGAAATCTTGTTTTTCTCCCCTTCTTCTGTTGTGATATGAGATTTTTTCACGATTAAAGCCTCATATTCTTCAACGGCGTTACTTTGTTATTATATTAATATTCTCAAATTACTTCAAGTGCAGGAAACAGCCTTCACTGTTATTATGTTATTATTTTGAGTTCCAAAATTCCTTTTCTATTTCATCCCACAAAACTGAAGCAACAAATTTTAAAACTTATTTATAATTCAATAAAATTTTACTCCTCATGATTGTCCCAAGTAATAGACAGCCTAACATAGAACTTGGCCTATGGGATCAAACTAGCGTTTCTTTGAACTTGTTTAATACTATCCTGTAAACAGCAACTACCCGAGTCGAATTAGAACGTTCATGGGCAGTTATTGAGAGAGAAATCAGTGTCCAAGAACAATGGGAAGCTAGACAGAGACAGTTGAGAAACCAACTCCGATTTACCCTTCACATTCGTTTCTTACCCCTTAATTCTCATTATCTTTTCGGATGCCTCGACGGTATACTTTAGAGCCTTAAAGTATAAACTCAGGAACAACACCCCCCTTAAAATTGTGGAAGAAATTTTGCTCCATTGAAGTAAGAAAAAACTTGGAATCTTCCATGCCAAATTTCTTCAATATTTAATGCATACTTGCAATGACTAATGAAAATGTCATTAGCTTATACAATACTTCAACTCCAAAATAGTAGTGAAGTAAACCCAAATTAGTGATTAAAAAGCTAGCACGTAGTTCCTACTTAATATATGCAATATGATCGCCAATGCTCTCAGTGACAACCAATTCATCAACATACATTGCACAATTATGTTTTTACCCTGTAGATAAACATAGCAAGTATCATTAAATTCACTTATTTAAAAACCCACATTATGAAGGCATTTGTCCATCTTTGCATACCAAGCTCTAAGAGTTTGTTTTAACCTATACAATGTCTTAACCAATTTGCAAACTTTATATTCTTGTCGTTCAAGTACAAATCCTAGAGGTTGAATCGTATAAATCTCTTCTTGTAAATCACAATTGAGGAAGACACGTTAAACATCCATTTGATATAACTTCATTTCATTTTGAATTGCTAAAGCAATGACCAGCCTCATAGAGTTCACTTCTTTATAGGCACAAAAGTTTCTTCAAAATCAATTCCTTTTTGTTGTACTTCATTCTATAAACCTATATGCATCGAATGGGATTCACATTTGAAGGAAAATCAACAAGTTTCCAAATTCCATTTTCAATCACTAATTCATATTCATATACCATAACATTTTGCCACTCTTCATGTTCCACTACCTCTTTAAAAGTGGAAGGCTTAGTACAAGCATTTACCATTGGGGGAAAATCTTCTTGCATTTTGGGGGAACTTCTTGTACATGTTTTTTTATGCTTATTCGATCTTACGTCCTTTAGAAGTTGAGGGGCCCACTTAGGCATTCTATGCTCATCCTAGATTGAAGTTTGTCCTCTTGAATTTTCATGTGAAGAATAACCATCCTATTATGAATTTTCTAATTCATCGTCATTCTTATTTTCTAGTAAAGTCCAATCCATTTGACACCAACATCCCTTGGTTTATTTTTCATCATGTTCTCCTCCTTGTCCACTCTCTATTCCAATTGACCAAGAAGTTTTTCAATCTCAACATCATCTTTACTTTTCATTTCATCAAACATAACACCCGACTCACAACAAATTTACCATTAGATAAGAGTCGATATCCCTTATTCTCACTAGGATATACAATGATCATACACTCCATACTACGAGAGTTTAGCTTAGTCCACTTTTATTTCATAAATAAAGCATAGCATATTGAACCAAAAACATGAAGATGTTTAGCATTTAGTTTAAAACCATACCAAGCTTCAAATCGTGTGATGACATCCAAAGAAGAGGTGGGAAATCTATTTCACAAATAAACTACAATATGAATTGCTTTGACCCCAGTACAATGAACTTAATGCTTGAAATTTCATCATAGATCTCGCCACACCCGTCAAAGTTGTATTTTTTCTTTATGTGCCTCTGTTTTTCTATGGAGTGTAGGAATTAGTTAACTACCTTCCAATTCCTATTTCCATACAATAATTTTGGATTTCTTTTTAGTGAGTTCTCCTTCATTGTATGTCTTCTAAGTAGCAACTTTTTCTTTAGTTTCTTTTTCAACTAATTGAGGAAAAAGTTCTAAATTTTTCAAATGCCTTGAATTTTGGTTCTAAGAAAGGTCCAAAAATGTCACTATGAATAAGTTGCAAACATTATTTTGCTCCCCGTGATCCAGTGGGGAATACTTCTTGATTATGTTTTCAATAAATGGAAGCTTCACATCTTGCATTTGTCTTTTAAAGTTTGGTAGTCCTTTAACCATTCATTGTTTTGAAGTTAGGAAAGACTAGCAAAGTTCAAATGTTCATATCGAAAACGTCAAAACATGATGGATGAAATCCTGAAATCAATTGTGCTACAAAATCATGCTTCCTAAAAACTACGCTCCCTTTCATCCTCAAGAGTGTTCAATGTCCATCACATATCATTATTGTTGTGAAATTGTCCTTTGTTGACTCGATTTCACAAATCCATTTTCCATGATAACCAATCAAGTTTCCCTTTTTTCGTCGCATATATAACAATACACATCACAAGCAAAGGTTTTGAAATATTAATAATGGGTTTAATACCACTCCAACTTTTTTCAAGTGATATTTTTTCCACTAACTTAGAGTTCTATTTAGCTTGTGCATTATAGTTAATTACTTCAACGAATAAGCTAAGCTATCAATTCTTACTATACATGAAGCATTTAGCAGTTTTTATTATTGTTACTTTCTTTCGACCACATCATTTTAACATCATGTACAAGAAAGTGTAGATTAATAATTCCATGTTTTTTTTAAAACAATCAAATATATTGTTAATGTATTTTTTTCCATTCTTAACACTAAACATATTAATGTTAATACAATGATTTTCAACAAAAACCTCGAATGTTTGGAATTTAAAAATTACTACTATTTTTCAAGAAATACACCCACTTCTTCATACTAAAATTATCAATGAAAATAAGGACATAAATAGACAATAATATTAAATGTTTTTAGTAGAACCCATTTTGTTACCACTGCAAGCATTTTTCTTTATAAAAAAATATTATGTTCTTTGCACACATTCTTCTTTCCACATACACCAGGGTTAGTTGAAATACAAACACAATCACAATCCATCAAAAGTTTAGTCATGAAATCAATGCTTATATAACTCAAATGGTATAGTTGTTCATGCTAATTTTTACTTGTGTTATCAATGTTGGTTGCAAAATCTTATCTCATAGATACAAAATTATCAAACATAGAAGTTGTCTTTTACATTTTCAAAAACAACAATTTATCATCTATTTTAGACATGTATCTTCATATAATACAATTTTATAATATTTTCTAACAATTTGAAAAAAAAAAAGATATATTTTTAAACTACATACATATAAAACATTATTAAAACACATAATTTTGGACCTTCACTTCACCTTTACCTTTGGCACTTACAAAATTGGTATCTATATAAATCTTTTCAATTTTAGTATTATTTGGCATACCAAAATAATCCTTTACAGCTTACATGCACATTGTGGCACAAGAATCAATAATGCATTCACTTAATTTCATTAAAAATAACAATGTTCCATGGGGACGCGCCCACCATGTTTTCCACGTTCCCAGGACGAGGGGTGCCTGGGGACTCTTTTCCCCACATCCCCCTTTTGAGGAGACACGAGGAGATGGTTGGAAACACGACTCCCTAGGGTGGTATGAGTTTCCCAAAAAAGGGTGCATGTGGATGTCCCCCTTGAATTTTCACCTAATAAAACTTAAAAAACCAAAAATTTAAAATTTAAAAACAAAGATATAAGTTGAGTGACTCTAACTCAAAGATAGATAGTGACATTCCCTTTAATGGTCGTGATGACTTCATGCAAATGGATGTAGATGACCGATCAATGAGATTGACTCCATAATGCTCATTTTATTTTCAATGTTCATTGTCCATTGTTAATTTTCAATCTTAACTTGAGTCTCAACTCTAGATATTGATGACCTCAAACTGAGTCATTGACTCATCACTCTTTACTATAGTCTATTTTTAGTTTGAGTAATTCCAATTTACTATTTAGAATGAGGAATGATGAATTTAGATCAATCTATCGATATTTTATTGTTTTTGATTCATTTATGATCAATGTATGTCATTACTGAATTTGAATTTGAATCATTACAAATTTGAATTTACTAATTTAGTACTATTTAGTATTTTATTGTTTACTATTTAGTATTTACATTACGCATGATGAATTTCCATGTACGTCTCCCTACTCCCATGCCCCCATCCCAAATTCTTTGTGGAACATTGAAAAATAACCAAGACTACATAAAAAAAACTACTTTCATTTACAATATTATTTTTACTATTGATCCTTTAACACTTTACCATTGCTTAAAACTATCATATTCCTCATGTCCAAAGACCTTGCAAACAATTGCAATTCCTTTTTTATTATAATCACATTGTTCAATCATATAGATCATATGAACATTCTTTAACATTATAATCATAGTGTTCAATAATCATATAGAACATATTCACACTCTTTAACATTCACATTAGAAAATTTAATCCTGAAAATTTAATCCCGAAGAGTTTTTTAATTAAAAATTTGTATTCTTATTTTTTTTTAAACTTGATAAGATACTTGTTAGCATATCAAAAGAGTTTTTTAATTAAAAATTTGCATTCTTGTTTTTTCAAAGCTTATTTGTATTCTTGTTTATTTAAAGCTTGACAAGATACTTGTTAGCATATCAAAAGATGGAGCCTCTTAATCACCAAACACAACTGGATATAATAATATGATAACACAATGGATAATGATGTGTCACACTTCAGTTGGATTTAATCAAATGCAATAATTTGATAACTTTTATAAATCAAGTGCATTGTCATTTTCGTTCATATGAGCAAAGTTAATACATTTAGTTGGATTTAATCAAATGTAATAATTTGATACTTCAGATCTTTGACTTTTGTAAAGCAAGTGCATTGTCATTTTCGTTCATATGAGCAAAGTTAATACATTTACCCTAGTAAAATTTACTTTAATATTTTTTTTCAATTTGACTGATAACAGCTTAAATATATCTAAGATCTTTGACTTTTGTAAAGCAAGTGCATTGTCATTTTCATTCATATGAGCAAAGTTAATACATCTACCCTAGTAAAATTTACTTTAATATTTTTTTTCAATTTGACTCATAACAGCTTAAATATATCTAAGTTCGAAACATCGCTGCTACAGTGTCCTCTCTTAATTTGAATAGATGGGACTCCTTAATTTTTCTTCAAAATTGACCTATCATAGTCAATTCTTCTATAACAACTTTCCAAATATCCCCTAATTAGCTCTACCCTAGTTTTGAATTTTGGGATTTCAAGAACAAAATTAACCAAAACAAATATATTTCAGGGAGTAGCTTAAAATAAAATCATTCACAAAATTAAGTAAAGTAAATTCATAATCTGCTCACAAACTTTCAACTCGACTTGATTTACACATCCATAGTGTCAACTAAGAATTAGTGATTAACACATTATCAAGGTCATAGGCTACACCAAAATGACATATGAGACCCCCTTGTTTGTTGGACAAGGGGCCCCTCTATGTAATGATTTAATTGCTTATGCTATGGAGATGCACATACCCTTAACCCCCTTTCAATTCAAAAATATCATTAGGGAAGCCCTCGAGGGACTTCCTCATATTTCGTGAATGGAAAATGTAAATATCCCCAGGGACATGTACTCTTAACCCAAAGGAATATATATATGTATCATCGCATGGGTTTCTTTGCAAACCTACGAGGGTTTCTCAACAATATATATAGTAGATAAACCCACCAATACATAGAAACCCAAGGGATGATATCTTGGGAATGGTTCTAATAAGGAGATCAAGCTTAAACTACGCTTGGACACGAGTAAGTCTACAAACTACATCTAGTTGGTTGATAACAATTAGGTTTGCTAGTGTCCTAAAAAGCTCACAACATACTAATCATATGGTAGGAGTGATAGACTACCCAAGGGTGTCTAACAATCCTAGAATAAACATTAACTAAGTTTTCTAGGAATTCCAATGACATCTTATATATATATATATATATATATATATATGACCTCTTGGGCTATTTCTTTGAACGCAACAATGATTGGGTGAGGTAGGATGCAAATGGTTTTCCCCTGCTTTCGAGAATATATACACACACACACACACACAATGACCTCTTGGGCTATTTCTTTGAACGCAACAATGGTTGGGTGGGGTAGGATGCAAACAGTTTTCCCTGCTTTTGAGAATATATATATATCCCATTGTTGCATTCAAAGAAATAGCCCAAAAGGTCATTGGAATTCCTAGAAAACTTTGTTATATATATGTGTGTGTGTGTGTGTGTGTGTTTTGTTTCTCTGCAAGCCTGTGAGGGTTTTTCTACAGTGTGTGTGTGTAGATAAACCCACCGATGCAAAGAAAAACCCAAGGGATGATATCTTGAGAATGGTTTGAATAAGGAGATCAAGCTTATACTAAGATGCAAATGGATTTCTCCTCCTTTATATATATATATATATATATATATATATAGAGAGAGAGAGAGAGAGAGAGAGAGAGAGAGAGAGAGAGAGAAANAAAAGATGGCTTCTCGACAATCATGGATGACATCCCTGATAAACATGTTGACGCAAACTAGTACGCCTAACCCAAGAGGATTCGAACCAAGCACCAACTAGAACAAAACTAGTGAAATACTCAACAACAATGACAACCAATCGAGCTAACCTGAACCAAGCACCAACTGGAACAAAACTAGCGAAATACTCGAGAACAATGGGGACAGCCAATTGAACTAACCCCTTGAGCTTTTCTACAAGAAGCAATATCATCCTTGACCATGGGCTAGAAGAGATTGTGCCATACCTAGAGGCTATAACATTTTTTTAGCCTATCTCGTCCTGTGAGGAAAGGGGGGGTAATTTGCAAAGTTATTCCAAACATGCAATAGTCCTTGGACAATTCATGTTGAAGACTTTCCAAATGTCCAGACGATCAAAATGTGTTTGACCTAACTCTATGCCTTTAACAAGTAACCCCAAGGGACTCAAATGGAATTTGATCCCAAAACCTCCTTGAATATTCGTACAAGAGCATCTACCAATCAATCTAACCTTCTTGGAAAGTTCACACTAGAGCCTTTCCAAATGTTCATGAAAGCTTTTGTACGTAACATAACCATGTGTCTTTCATAGGTAACCCCAAGGAACTCGGTGAAATTTGATCCCAAAACCCTCCTTGAACAATCGTACAAGAACAAATATCAATAACACTAACCTTTGATTAGCTTATATATGTGTGTGTGTGTTTGGTATTCTTTCCTTAGATTGGGATTTATTTCTTTTTTATATTTTGATTTATAAGCACAGATGTTACTTGTCATCCATACTGCATTATTATTTTTTATGTTTTTCAAATGGTATTGGGCAGACTTTTGCCATGTGTCACGCTAGAGGTTAGGAATGGATGTTACACATCTCCCTCATACTAAGTACGTGAAAACCCAAATGAACATTGACTT
>ML814743.1:30425-64007 GCA_009831015.1 Picea engelmannii | reverse complement strand
GTAATAAAGTGAAATCACTTTAATATTTTAAGTGATTCATTTTGGAGGGAATGGATCATGACCCTTGATTTTGAAAAAGGCAAGATCTAATCTTGGCCTTTGGATTTAGGGTTGGGGAAGGTGAAAAGACACTTTGAAGGGAAAATGTCATTTTCAGATTTATAAAAGAATGCATTGGGTAGTGTGCAAGACACATCAAGAAGACGAGAGGAGTTGAGTGAGATATTTTCTGAGTAGGCTTGAGGGAGGAAAGTGAGCAGTTTGGAGGGCACATTTCCTAAGGAGAAAGTGGGCACAAATCCCAAGGCGATTTTTTGTGTAGTGTTGTTCCATTTTTTTGTGTTGGGTCGTACTGTACGAATCCGTACAGTCCGTACAGCAGGAAGAGGGGCACGATTTTCGAGGCAGCGTTCGACACAGAAATCGAGGCATTTTCTGGAGATCTTCTTGTTGCTACTGGGCCATACTGTGCAAGTTGTACAGCACTTTGTTGGGCACGTTTTTCGAGGCACAGATTTGAAGGAGATTGTATAGTTGTACGAACTTGGGCACAATTTCCAAGGCAGAAATTTTGGGACTGTTTTTTGTGGCTGTGAGGTATTTCCCTTGGCTGGAAATGTGTATTTGTTGTTGTACTGTACTTTCCTGAAGCTGAATAATATATCTCTCTCTCTCGTTGGGTTTCCCCACATTGGGGTTTTCCCTGGCATTTGCCTAAATTTCTGAGTTTTATGGGTTGCTATCCACTGTGTTTATTTCCACTACATATTTTCTTAGCAATGTGTATTTCTGCTTATGGTAATTTCCAAATGTGGGTTTGAGACATTTATGAAGTTCATGCAAGACAGTTATCTCTAGGTTGCTAAGTGTTTGACAGAAATTTCAGTTTGTTGATTTTTTGTCATTAAAAATCTACACTCATGAGACAGTTCACAAGGAACAAAGAGTTGGTTCGTCCCGCTATCACGAATTTTGCGACTAGTTTCATTTCTTTTCTATCTCTCCACAAATCTATGTTGGAGTTGCAAAGGATGTTTCTTTCAAATGAGTGGAATTCTTGTGTCTATAGCACTAAAGTGGACGGGCAAGCCATAGCCCGACTTGTGAGACACGATCAGAGGTTTTGGATGGGAGTGGAAGAGTTGTGTGTTGTCAATGAACCTTTGGTAAAGGTTCTTCGCTTGGTTGATGGTGAGAAGCCGCAATGGGCTACTTGTATGAGGTCATGGATAGGGCCAAGGAAGTTATCTATCGGTACTATGAGGACAAGGGGGAAGAGGGCTTACTTGACGAGCCGAGATATGGAGTGTCATTGATGAGCAATGGAACAACACTCTCCATCGTCCGACATGTTGCGGGGCTCTACCTCAACCCCGCATACTCTTATGCATGTGGATTTAGGTTTGATGCAGAGGTTATGGATGGATTTTTCTAATGTGCTCAGAGGATGGTATTGACTCCCGTTGAACACTCGGATACTTCCAAACTAATTGAGATCTATAAGCTCAGTGTTGGGACATTTGGGTATGATATAGCTATCCAAGACAAGACCACTAGGATGTCAGGTAAGCTACAAGTAAAATTTGTTTCAAAATTCCAAATTTCAATGTCTTTCCTTTCTATCTATTTGTTACTCAATGGAAATATAATTTGTTGTATTTCCTTTCCATTTATTTGTTGCAGATGTTTGGTGGGCAAACTATGGAAGAAGAGTCCTAGAGTTGAAAAAACTTGTTGAGTTTTGGTACCTTGGAAAGTGGTCCCCTAGTGTTATTGAGCGCCTAACACTATAGGGGGAAAAGTGACCCTCACTCACTTCACTTTATGTTATAATGTTAAAGTGACTTTATGAGCTCATTAATCATAAAGTGACTTTATTTCATAGTGACTTAGGCAACTTAAGTTAGGGGGAGATCTAATCTCCACCCTTGATCTTGGATGGGTAAGATATAATCCTAGCCATTGATTCCTAGGTTAGCTTAATGAGGAGGCTAAAGAGAAAAGTGAAGGAGGAGGAGGCATTCATTGTTCACTTGCATGAAAAGTGAAGAGAGGAGGAGAAGAAGACGATTAGAAGAAGAGAGGAGAAAGGGGCGCACTTGAGCAAAACGGTGCACAAGCTTGGAGAGAGGGCGCACTTGAGTAGAAGGACGCACTAAGATAAGAGAAGGGGTGCACTTGAGTAGGAGGGTGCACAAGCTAAGAGGAGGGGGCGCACTTGAGAAGAGGGCGCACCAAGCTACAGAAGCCACACATCCCAAGCAAGAGGGAAGCAAGGAAGGGGCGCAAATCCCAAGGACTTGGGCACGCACTTCAAGGAGAAACTAGATGCCAAGTTTGAGATCATTTGGCTATTGTAAATCAGGTTATTCATGTTCATTTCTTTGCTGTAATATTTCTCTAAGAGCTCCATAATATATTTCCTCTTCAACTCGTTTTCCCCATGAGGGTATTTCCAAGCTCGTGTTGACCAAAAATCCTTGAGTATATTTTTGTAGTGTGCATGTTTATTATCAGCATTTAAAGTGGAAAAGATCAGAGGTGTATTTACTGTTTTAATGCATGTTTAATGGGCTAAACATGGACAGCAAACTATCCTTCAAATTAACCCTTAAACACAGCATGAAATGAGCCATGATATACCTGGAATAGTTAACAGAACAAGCAAATATACTGCGCAAGTAACAGGAACATCAAATATAGAGCAGAAATAGAACATTGATATCACATAAAACTTAGTTCACTTACCTCTTCGAGGGGGCAACCTCCAAATGAGTAGAGCTCTCTTACAATAATCCTCCACACTTACAATGGAGAGATGCAATCTTTAAATACAGTTCACAACCAAAAATACCGCAGGCCAATACCATGGGCCAATACCACGGAACAATACCAAGGGCCAATACCATGTGTTATCCATAACTAACTTATAGCATTCCACTTAGAAACCTCCTAATTACTTGTGGTCCCAATAATAATGAGGGTTGACCACTTATTACAATGACAACTAACTAATGAGGAACTACAAGGGGTTAGGGACGGATCCTAACATGCCCTCCCCCTTCAAAAGCAGCCTTGTCCGCAAGGTTGAAGATGCGGAAACTGTTGCAGGATGGAAGTTGGTTCCCACATTGCATCCTCTGCAGATGTGTCCTTCCATTTGATCAGCACTTCTTTGATAGTTCAGCCCCGCAGGTGACTCTCTCGTAGGTTGAGGATAGATTCGGGCTGCAGCCAAATGGAGCCTTCTTCATCTAGTTCCTGTAGGATGGCTTGAACTCGACAGTTTTGACCCACCACTTTCTTCAAACAGGAAACATGGAACACCAAATGTATTTTGGAGGCAGCTGGAAGTGCAAGTTTGTAGACAATTGGACCCCTTGTTTTAAAAACCAGCGAACCAGAACCGGAACTGGCCGATTTTACAGGTTTGATAGTCGATCGGTTCAAACCGGCCAATAAACCGAACCAGTCGGTCGGTTTGGTCCCTAAAACCTAAAACCTAAGTAATAGAGAAGTACATGGCTCATGTTTTCTCATGCAAGCTGGAGTTGTAAGGTGTTTTGGTGTGTAGCTAAGGGTTATTTTGCCTTACTAATGCTATTTAAAGAGGTCCCCACCCCCTCCATTTCACCCACCCTAGTAATTAATGGTAATGTTAAGAAAGTGACATTTTCCTTTACCTTACCATTAATTGTTTTAGGATGTTTGAGAGTGATTCGAACCTCATTGGACTTCATATGGAGAAAGTAGAATTTTAGATCCCATTCAAAATTCAACAGACTTAACAGTTTTCAGGATTTCGAGATTGGCAAGATTGCAATGTTTCCACTGGATTCTATGATGTATGAGGGTATGGAACTGACATTTAATCAACAGAAGCAAGCCCTTTATGTACCTCGATGTTGGTGGCATTGATTGTTGAACTCTTTTGTCACGACCCCGGTAAAAATGTAACCTTCCCTCAAGTATAAAATCTTCTATTGAACTCTTTGTCACGACCCCAGTAAAAATGTACCCTTCACTCAAGTATAAACTCTTTTATTGAACTCTTCTCTTTGTCGTCCTGTCAGGTGACTTAGTAGTGTATGTGCCCACCAACCTCCATCTTATATACAAGCAAAGAGGAGAGTGGTTGAAGGGAAAGACAAAGATGTGGGATGTGTTTTTTAATGATATGGGTTTGAACAACAGTGTTGAGTTGGCATTAGCCATCTTGGATCTTAATGAACTAGTCTAGAGCCGGCCACTTTTGATGATGGTGATCCTCTTGAGGGGTCATCCTCTAGAGTCCACATCAACAAATGCACGAATTGCATTGGATATAGGGGAGGAGGAGGAGGAGGATGGAGGAGAGAGCAGTGGTAGTGATTCCAATCTTGATGATTATGACATGGAGGACTACTGATAGTCACGACTCATGAGCTATGAGATTCTTCCATCTATATGGTTGAGGTATCTACCCTATGGCTATTTTGTATTTTTCATTGGCATTCCCACCTATAGTATCAGTGACTCTAACTTAGTATGTTATTTGATGTTGCAGAGGCCATTTAAAGCCTCCTTGATTATGTATTTATGTTCTGATCTTTAGATATGTATTGAACTTGGTGTCGTTTTGATATATTCATGAGCATACTTTGGATATGTTGTCTCTAATTGTTTCTAATGCTTTGGAAACATGATTTAAAATCTTAAAAATATATATTTTTCGTTAAAATTTAAATATTTTATGTATTTTCTTTAAAAACCGATTCGACCGGTTCATTACCGGTTTCGGTTCCGGTTCAGGTTGAACCCTTGACCGGTTCCAGTGTCGGTTCCGATTTTTAAAACTATGACTAGACCAATGCATTTGAGAATCTGATAGGGGCCATAAAATTGGGGTGCCAACTTGTAATGGACCTGAGCTTTGAGTGATGTTTGCTTGTAAGGTTGGAGTCGGAGAAACACCTGATCACCCTCTTGAAAAACCCTTTCTCAACGTTGTTGGTCATCTTGTTGCTTCATATGATTTTGGGCAATGTGGAGGTTTTCCTTTAGAGTTGTGAGGGTAAATTCCCTACCTTGCAGCAACTTGTCAATAGCCTGGACCTTTGATGTGCCTGGAAGATAGGAAGTTATTGTAGGGGGTTGTTGGTCATACACCGTTTCATATGGCGTCATTTTGGTGGATGTATGATAAGAAGTGGTGTACCACCATTCGGCCAGTGGTAACCATTGCACCCACTGATGTTGTTTGTCTCAAATAAAACAACGCAAGTAAGTTTCCAAACACTTATTAACCACTTTCGTTTCACCATCTGTCTGTGGGTGGTATGTTGTGCTCATGTTCAATTGTGTGCCCTGTAATTTCAACAATTCCTGCCAAAAGGTGTTGGTAAAGGTCGGGTCATGGTAAGATAGAATGGATGTTGGCATGCCATGCAGCTTGAAAATCCGATCAATGAAAACATGTGCAACAAGAGCTGGCGTAAAAGGGTGTGGTAAGGCACAAAAATGTGAATACTTGGAGAGGCGGTCGACCACTACCATTATGACTGACTTGTTACCTGCTTTGGGAAGGCCCACTATAAAGTCCATGGAGATGTCAGTCCAAATAGAAGTTGGAATGGGTAATGGCTGGAGAGCTCTTGGGGTCTTGACAGTGAAACCTTTATGGCGTTGACAAACATCACATTCAGTGACAAAGGTGAGGATAACCTTCTTCATACCTTCCCAAGAAAAAGAGCGGTGAGCACGAGCATAGGTCTTTTGGATGCCTAAGTGACCCGCAAGAGCAGAAGAATGCAACTCTTTTAAGATCCTTGGCTTGAGTGTTGAATCCGAAGACAGAACCAGGTGATCCTTATATCTAAGTACATTGGCTTGCCATGTATAGTCGGTGGGAGGACTAGTGTCAGTTTGAAGTTGCTAAATTATCTGTGACATAGTGGGATGGGCTAGCCATTCACATCGAACTTCATCAATCCAATGAGGGATTGGTAATGATAGAGCAAAGAGGGAACCTTCATCTTCATATTGTCAAGACAATGCATCCGCCACGACATTGTCTTTGCATTTCTTATAGATGATCTCATAATCATAGCCAAGCATTTTGGTCAACCACTTATTTTGTTCTAGGGATGACAACCTCTGCTCGAGGAAATACTTGAGACTATAGTGATCGGTTTTGAATATGAAAAACGACGCCCCAGTAGATATGGTCGCCAAGTGCGCACAGCATGGAGAATGGCCATCATTTCCTTTTCATATGTAGATTTTCCCAAATTGCGACCACTCAAAGCCTGGCTAGTGAAAGCAAGAGGTTGACCGTCTTGGGTGAGAATTGCACCAATGCCCTTGCCTGAAGCATCCGATTTGACCACAAAAGTTTTGTTGAAGTCAAGGACTGCTAAGACTAGGGTAGTACACATGACCTGCTTCAAATCTAGGAAGGCTTGCTCTGCTACAGGGATCCACTGAAATGCATTCTTCTTCACAAGGCTCGTCAATGGCCAGGCAATTTTGCCATAATGGTGAACAAATTTCCTGTAATACCCTGTGAGGCCAAGGAAACCCCGAAGGCTTTTCAAGGTCTAAGGGCGTGGCCAATCCTGCATGGCTTGAATCTTGTTAGGGTCCACGCATACTTCGTTATGGCCTACAATGTGTCCCAAGTATTCGTCCTCACTTGCCCCAAAAGAACACTTGGACATTTTAGCGAACAACTAATGGCCCCGTAACAATTGGAGGAGTTTGTCCACATGTTGCAGATGGGAATCCCATCAAAGAAAACTGGAACAAACTTCCAAAGGTAGAGCTTCAAAAGTTTATTCATGAGACTTTGGAAGGTAGATGGAGCATTGCAAAGCCCAAAAGGCATTACCAAGAACTCGTAATGGCCTTCACTAGTTCTGAAAACGGTCTTCAGAATATCTACTTCCTTCATCCGAATCTGGTGATAACCGGAGCAAAGATTCAATTTGGTGAAAAAACAGGCACCCTGGAGCTCATCCAACAGATCATCAATGACAGGAATGGGAAACTTATCCTTAATGGTCAATTTATTAAGGGCGCGAAAATGTGGACACATGCACCAAGAACCTTCTTTCTTTAGGACCATTACAACGGGGGAGGAGTATGGGTTGGTACTTGGGCAAATTACCCCAGCTTCCAACAGTTCCTGCACTATTTTTTCTATTTCATTTTTTTGAGCGAAGGGTACATGTATGGGCAAACATTGGGGGGATAATTGCCCGAAAGGAGAGGGATGGTGTGATCCTGCTCGCCTGGGGATGGGGGTAATCCCATGGGTGTCTCAAAAACCTTGTGGTGCTTGTCCAAGACGAGTTGCAGGTTAGGATGGATTGTGGAGGATGATAGCTTTTGTACCTAGATGGAATTAAATTGGGCAATCACCCAATGATGACCTTTCTTCAAGAGTTTCTCCATTCTGTGAGAGCTGATAATTTATGGGGACCCAGCATGCAAGCCGCGAAGGGTATAGGTGTGAGCCTCTTGAGTAAAGCTCATATATAACTCATGGTAATCCATGGTAATCGGTCCCAAAGTGCCCAGTCATTCAACACCCAAGACAATATCACAGCCACCCATGGCAATGGAAAACATGAGAGTTTTCAGGGTATAATCGCCCATTTGGAGTTTGACATTCTCACAGCAGCCCCCACATTTCATTGTACCACCATTAGCTATGAGAATTTGAAAATTTGAAACTGGTCGAATAAAACAATTGACATCCTCAGCAACCCGGCGATGAATAAAATTATGGGTGTTGCCACTATCAATCAACACTACTATCAACCGTTGTTTGATGTAGCCTTTGATCTTTAATTTCTACAGGGCAGAAATACCAACAAGGGCATGGAGAGAGATGACAGGTTCTTCTGATTCCACAGGAAGAGCACCGACTTCTGAGAGGGATGGAGTGGGCTCAGTATCCTCTGGCTCGGGAGCCTCATCTGCCATTAGGTCTTCTGACCCATCAATGGGCTTTGTTATTACAAAATCAAATTTACTTTTCTAAAATAGAATTACTTTTCGAAAATATCTCAAACTACTTCTCGGACGTTCACATGAAACCTGTGTGAAAGTCATGTCCGAGCTATAATTCTCGAAAGGTTGAACTTAAATAAGTTTCTTATAATAGACAGGGATGTCAACAAAATTAAATACTGCAACTAGATAGCAAGATTGTTATATTTAGTACTTACATGATAGAAGAAACTAGTTTAGATACAGGAGAAAGAGTAGGTTCATAGTTTCTTCTCAGATTAGCAAAAGAAGTTGTTCAAAGGTCAGGGTAAAACATAAGAAGTATAACTCTGGGTAAAAGAATTAATAAAGCATAGATTTAGAGTTTAAAAACAAAAATGGATTAGTTAGAACAACAAGCATGCACGACAGTTTGTGCAGTTCAGATTGCCCATGTTTCAAAGAATAGATAGATGTATCACTAAACGTTGAACAGGATAACTTGCTAGCAAGAATGTTATATGTAATAAAGAAAATATAATTGATCAGTTTCAGGGCCAACAGCTCGGGGCAGTTTCATCGCTAAGACGCTTTATTGTTTTAGTGAAAGATGAAATCATGTTGTGTACTTCCTGATGTAGTTTTCAACGTTTAATGCACAGGCCCTAACTCACCCTCTCTCTTTTGGTCATTTTCGATATTTAATGTGTAGGTCCTACTTCCTATTTAATGCAGAGGATTTATTTATTATGGAATCTACCTCCATTATGTTGTGACCAACATTGCATGGGTACCACTCCCAAGAGTTGAGGAACCCTTACTCATTTGTTACCCACTCCTGAGAACTTCAGATAATGGACAAAACACTCCCAAAATGATGGGAATGGCATTCAGAGTCTGGGAGAGTTTTGAGAGCTTTCCACCAAAAATTGAGCCATTCCAGATGCGCATTTCGAGGTTTAGGGAGCAGGAACTTGTATTAATAGCTCTCAACACTTCCTCTGTAATAGACTTCAACAGATTGTATAAAATAAATTCAAAAATCAGAGAATTTCAAGAAGGCCAATTATATTCACCTAAATTTGGCGAATAATAATGCAATTAAACTTTAAGCAATCATACATGTTGTATTACATGTTCAGATGTTTAATAAATAGTGTTGACTGTGAGTTTTTTTGGAATGGTTGTTTCAAGGATTCCCTGGAATGTGCTCTCCCTCAAATGGATACATTCATGCATGTTCCAAAGTGCTACTGCTATGCATTCTCTGAAATACCTGAGCCTGTGCTACTGCTACACATTCTCTCTGTTCGTTGAAGCACACAATTCCCTTGCAAATGTTCTAGTATTAGTTTATTTAAATCTTTTACAAACTTATATGCTTCTAAATAACTTTTAACCTTTGCCACTTCGCCAATAATATAAATATAATATTGTATACATTAACTTATATTAGTTTTAAATTTACAGTTAAATTTTAATATATTTAATTTTCTATAGAAGTTATCCCATTAAAAGTATAAATTATATAAAAGTTAACTGTTAGTGGCTTATATAATAAATTCCTAGTTTTCAAACTTAATAGCGAAATTTTGCGAATCCTTTTTGGCTTGGCAGAATTTTTTGAATTTCAGTATTGTGAAATTCAAACAGGAACACGAAGCATGTGACTGAGGATATATATACAAATTCATGGTGCTTTGCATATATTTGGCTTCGATTTGATTCAATCATTGTGCTCTGTAATGTGCATTGGCCCAAATGTCATTGAAAGTCTCAATGATTGTCACCAACTAAAAAATGTGTATTCACTGAAAGGTTTGACGGAAATTATTTAGAATATTGCATGCCATTGCTCTTGGGGCTCTATTATTTTGTCATTTCACAGATCTAATTTAATGTGTGTATACATATATAACTTAGACAGAGCTCAAGGGGTTTAGCTCAATCGATTGTTACCAATGTTGATGGTGATAAGCATTTGTCCAGTTCCATGTCAATAGATGCTCGGTTTGAATCAACCTGAGTGAGGCAAACTACTCTATGCCAACAGGTTTACTAGGGATACCATTATGAATGTGGGAAAAAATCCTTTACTTTCCCCATGAGGTTTCCGCTGGAAAAAAATATATAATAACTTACACAACCCCAAGGGTTAGCTCTTCGGTTGAACCATCTACCCAACGCATGTTGCCAATGGGGTGGCCATAGGTCACAAGTTAAAATCCAACCGAGTGCATTTGCACTACAAGTCGATATTGTGGCTGGGAGCTGAGTTGCCTTTCATTCGAATATTCCACAGAAGGGTAGGGATACGGCAAGCTTTTCCTTGAAAAACATATATAATAAAATTGATTGGTATAATTTAGGTTTAGTTTATAATTTATATTCGTTATTATGATATTAGGTTATATAACTTATTAACATTAACTTATATATTAGTTATATAAGATTAATTTATATATAATATAAGTCTTAAAGTTTAAGATATATTATATTTATATATAATATGTATTCAATTTTATGTTTTCCTATCAAGGCAGTTTTAAATTTAAATATTTTTAAATAACTTAAAGTTTAAGATATATTATATTTATATATAATATGTATTCAATTTTAAGTTTTCCTATCAAGGCAGTTTTTAATTTAACCTTTCTTTAATATATATCATGTTCGCTCCCAACTTGTTGTGTCCTTAATTATATTCGTCCGCCTATGTCACTACAGAGCATACTTTCTACTGCAAATGACCCTGCTGGGTGCTTGAGGGAACGATGCGGTGTTGGAAGGAAATGATATGCCATGCCTTCTCCATGTGGCCCTTGATCAGCTTTAAAGGAAGATGTAACTCTCGTGATGCCTTCTCTTTGAGGCCCTCTATTCAAAGTAAGGGGGGATGTTGAAATTAGGGATATAATCTTCAAATTGGCTGGGGCTGACATTATTTGTAATTTTATATTATATTTCTAGGTTTTTAAGTGGGGTAGTCAACTCAGTGAAGGCTTAATACCCCTCTTGAGGAAAGCACCCTTCCTCTCAAGTTATGTACAAATACACAAATCTTATTTGTATTTATACATTTGTGATCATTCATTCATATACAAGTAATTTGGCCTATGGGGCACAATAAGTTATTGTGCACTCTTGTTCTTGCTTTGATCCATCTTGTGTTGGGGTTACTTTTCTCTCTAGTGCACTTGTGCTAGGGTTTATTTCTCTCTCTCTCTCTCTCTCTAGGGCTGCACCTCTCTCAGTTGCCCAAGTGTTGTTTATCTCTTCCATCATTGCAGAGTTTCAGTTGTTTTTGCTTCCGTTCAACTCTCTTCCTAACATGTGAATCTCAACAGTAGTAAGTTTTTCTGAGTTTCGCAGAGTTTAGACGAATTTGCCAATTTTTTACTAAGTAGACAAAGTCTTGATGGAGTTCCCAATTACAGAGTCAAGCAAAATCTTCAGAGAATGACCTGTATTCATGGCAAGTGACGTGAAATTCGCGAGTTTCACGAATCACAAGTACTCACAAAGTGCTGTTACAACGAACCAGGTATATAATGTTCCTCACATATAACAATTTCAGCTGCATTTCTCTAAATACTATATGTTATGACCAAAACATATTTCATTTCACAAATATTTTCCACCTTCATTGCATGAGGTGTTATAGATTAATATTCCAACAGTTCCAATAACAATTAATAAAGAATATTTTCCAATTTATTTCCTCCTTATATCAGAATAACAGACAAAATCTTTTGTATTTTTTGAACAATTCAATAACAGGGAAGGAAATTTTAAAAAGTATTGTTGATAAATCTACATTTATTGCACATCCTAAAATTGATTGCTTGAAGAAGGTAAATACCAAGACAGTAAATGCAATATGATTTCTGAATATTAAACAGAAAATTTGTGGCTCAACTTACCAAACCAATTGATGGTACATCACATGATAATTCAGCTCTATACCTGGGGTCGGCTAAGCTTGTAAGCAGCTTTAATTCTCCTTGTTGAGCCTGCAGAAAATGCAACTTTTAGAAAAATTAAAGTGTTTACATCCAAAAATAAATAATGGAAGAATCAGAGATGTATAATTTTTTCCATATCTCCTTGCAAGAAGGAAGAAAAAGAAGCAACAACATGAGCTATGTGTATCATTAAATGAGTACTAATTTATAAGCCATAACTTAATGGTTTAAGCTTCAAAGTAGCAACTCACTGATAATAGTAACTCTCCATACTTCTCTTCATTGCCACCTACTGACTCCACACATATATTTATTGTCATTAATCAATAAGAAATACTACCTAAACATCACAAGCTGGTATTTTACTCTATGAAATGCCCCAAATCATCTAGTACACATATGCATGAGCAATGCCATCTAATGACTCTTCATACATATCCTTATTGAGATAAATCATAAAGACGTACTACTCCCTAAACATAACAAGCTGTCATTCACTCTACATGAAACACCCCAAATCATATGGTATACCTGAGCGTGAACAATGCAACCTATAAACTCCACAAATACACAGAGACTAAATATTAAAGAAAAGGTTGAATCTTCGTCAATTTCTTCCCCTAATTTTATAAATGAAAGCAGTTGAACTTACAGATAGAATTCATCACTCAGGCCTATTGTATGGTCTCTGTGTTGATTGTTGCAAAGCAAAGACTGTCAAACATGTTTTCTACAAGTGCAGAGTTGACCGAGTTTTCTGGAGTAGGTTGCCTCTGAATATACCACTATTTTTGTCAGCTCTCTACATTGAAACGTAATCATTTTGGGAGAGGTCTAAGATCAGGCAGTGAGGCTAAGGATTTTGGAACACAATAAGTTTTATAAGAATCTACTTTTTACCGAAAACAGAGATCTTGAGGTGCATTTGATGCGATGCTTCACTTTTCCATTTGGGTAAGACTACAAAAATCAGAACAGAGGTCAGGAATTGGCATCTCAGATTTCTGCGAGAATTGAGATTTTCAATAAAGATGTAGACTCTCTCCTCAGATCGGGGCTAGGACGGATATACTGGCACTCCTTTGCCTATGTAGTGAGCCTTAGTCTATATATCATTGTTGCAGGATTCAGACTTGGCACTAACTCGGTAAGAGTCCGAAATCATTACTTCGGTAAAAACTAGGCAAAGAATTGCCAAGCAATTAAAAAATATGCATAAAATCTTACAATTACTATAATAAAAAAATGAGGCCCGCTTCTACTTTTGTATTGAAAGTGACACCCAATCAACTATTTTTTGAAGATCTAAGCAATAAATCGGCAAACTGCAACCTTTAGCTAAAAAAGAGCAATTTTTAATTTGACAAATTTATGGGAATTTTTTCAGACAAGAAATCATTTTTTTTATCTGAGACTTGACTCACTGATTAATCACTGATTTCTGTATACTGTTCTGTATAATAGCAGCCCGGTTCATTGATTTCTGTATACTGTTCTGTATAATAGCAGCCCGGTTCATTGATATGCACACTTAACTTTGGATGTAGTCTATTTCTGTGCAGTAGGGCAATATACAATACATTTTCAATAAAAATCTAAATCAAATGTACGACTCTATTTGCACTAGAAAAGGCAGTTATCAATATTTTAATATTTTAGAGCCATCAAGGAATTCTTGTGTTTTCCTATATTGCCAGTAACTTTAGTAATTTTCCTATATTGCCAGTAACTTCAGTAATTATTACTATGTAATCATATCAACAATTTACTCCACAGTCCATATTTAAAAAAGAAATCAATAAAAGAGGATGGTTAAAAGTTAAACAAGTAAATCAGGTAAACATGAATTTTTACCTGAGAATATAGGTTTAGATAAGACAAAATAATTTTATTAATGTCCAACAAATGACCACAAGATAGGCTAATGGGATTGAAAAGCATAAAGTAATAGTTATGAAATATAGCAGAAAGAAAAAATCCATCTCTTAAATAAATAGGAGAGAGAACAATCACAACAACGTGTACAATGCCTCCACTACTAATCATAATTTGAAATGGGGGTTCTATTTGGGTACACAACATTTCACCCAATTAATTAAAGCTTCCTAATCAGGATTTCCTATAAACGTCTTGATAATAATGACCTTGCAACCTAACTCATCACCCACTCATCTAGAAACAAAGTAATTACACCATCGCCACATAAGAGTTATTCCACTTATCACATTTATAATGTCATTTAAATGACAAAAGATAATACAACACAATGCATCAAAGTAACTAAGGGACCAAGATCTGGTCACTTCAATTCTTGGGTGTTTGCCCAAAACGTAATTAGAATGTCATTATTCTAGCACGATGTTTTCTAATTCTATTATCAGCATTATAATCGATACCATCAACTGATTTGCACTTGTCTACGATTTCTTTCACTACTCTGGACTTTCTTCAAAACTGAGTGTCTTGTCATGTTCTGCATGATCTTATCTGCTCACCTCCTCACAAATCCGATGCTTTTCCCTTGTAGTATTGTACACTCATCATGCATCATCCAATACTTAAGAACTTGGAAGGCTAATTGTTGTGCTTCCCCCAATAGTGGAACATCCTTCGTTGTTGATTTGTTCAAGGGGTTACTAATCTTGACAAGGCTTTTAATAAATATTTTATCATACACGTCCTAAAATTTAACACCATAGGTATCGCCACAACTTAAGTATGACATCTTCATCATGATCAATCTAGACATTACTATGGGAATTTGATTGCTCAAAATGCTTTTTCTTGTTGTATACCATCTTGATTCTGCACAATGCCCTTGATTTTGCATGCAATCCACATTGTACCTTACATCTTTATCACTAATCAGGCACTTTGCATCTTTAAACGGGCCCTCCTTATTGATTAGGTTGCCTTGACCACTAAAAATTCCATCTTCAGCATTAAATAGGACATCCTCCATCAAATCAATTAAGTCCTCTTCCTCATTAATGAGACAATGCTCCCCCAAAATGATCAAGAGGTCCTTACTGATGAGGTTATTCTCATCCACATTAATCATTCATGAGAACATCCTCCCTCACATTAATGAGGCCACCATCCCCATTAATTAGTTGTTCGCCATAATAATGAGCCATTCTCATTAATTGATTCATCCTCCCTCACATCAATAATGGCATCCTCAATGATGATGTCGTCTCTTTCACAATCAATGAAGACGTGCTCTTATTAATTAAGGAGGTTGTCTTGTATATTAATCATCTCATTGAATGTCAACTGTTCTACTCGCATTCATGTTGTTGTCGCCACTGCAAAATCTTGTTTTCACATTTAGATGTCCATACCAGTGATCCTACCTACATGAAGTTTGTCTTCATCACAATGTCCACATCTATTTTGTTGATGGACATCCTGATTCCTGACATGTTCTCCACGTCTTGTGCAAGTTGTCCTTCTATAGGTCTTCAATTTTTAAGCAAAAACATTGACCTTCACTTGAAAAGGCCAACCTCGTGATGAAAAAATGTCCACACTTAATGCATGTTGTCTCGACAAGACCAATGTTACCGATATCATGTTGGCAAATATATCGCTGAGGGTCCGGGATATAACTTATCAACAATATCGAGTTATCGGAAAATATCAACAAACTTTTAAAAATACAAAAGTATTCAATTGTTTTCATTTTCCTAAACATCTAAAGCAACAACAACATCAAACAAACACATTGACCCATAAATACGTAAATAAAACTAATATATAAGATGTCAATTGATATTGAATTTCGATATATGTCCTTTTCCTACCAAGCTAATACAAAAACACATCAAAAAAATAATCACCGTATCTCATGAGTAATCAGCTAGATTGTACAATGATAAATATACTAAGGTATCATCTATTCCCTCTACACCTTTCACGGGAAAAGGCCATTGCTCTTCCTCCAAAAGTAGTCGGCTCTATCACTGAGGTGGAAGTCAACACAAAAGAATGCCACAAATAAAAAATCAGACCTAGATAAGCACTAAATCTCCCATTAGATATTGGCAAGAAGCGGCAAATCCAATTGACTTTGCAAACCCTATACCAAATCTTGAAAAACAAAAAAAATGCAATGAAAACACTAAATTTCTCCTCATTAGCTCAATGAATGACAATGACAAACTCCTTTGCTCTCAATCCCCTACCTCTGGGTTTTAAAATGAGTGTAAAAAGAACAAAAATCGGGTATCAAAGAATAATTGGCATAGGCAGGGCGATATTTTCCATAGATCCACGATAATATCAAAAAATATCGTGATATTTTGAATATATTGCCATATTATCACCAATATAAAAATATCGCGATATTTAAGGGCAATAATATCATTTCATTTAAAATCTCACAATATATCGCAATATTTACGATATTATTGCAATATTGGTAACCTTGGGCAAGATATCTTCCAACATAAGCCTTCTTCGTGATAACTTCTTCATTCTCTTTTGTGGAAGATTGCTATCAAACAATCCTTCTGTTGTGCAAGTTGTCTTTGCAACAACTCCTCTATTTGAATGTGTGGAAATTTCTAGACAAATGACAACTAATGCAAAAAAGAAATTTCACCTCTATCCTAGAGATTTCCCAGATCTTAATGTTAGCTTTTGGGGTGGCCTGAATAGGTACGTCTGCATTGGCGGTGCCTAGCATGCGGAGGTGTCTGAGCAACACTCTCTAAAGTGACTTTTATGTAATGACTAAAGTGACTTTTGTAAGGTTGAGTGACTTAAGTGATTTAAGTCATCTCAACGAAAGATTAAGTCATGACCGGTAGATCGTGAGATCCAAGATCTAATCTCGGGCATTGAGATCTAGGGTTAGGGTTTTAGTCATTAGGAAATTATAAAAGAAGATCTAAGGAGAGTGAGAGGTACACAATGAGTGCATAGGAGCAAGAGGGAATCTTGGTCATGTACGTATGTCTGAGTGGCCAGGGCAGAGGAAGTGTGCAGGGGGCAGCTAGGGAGATAGCAGCCAGGTGGGCTAGGCTATCAATTGCAGCATTGTATTCCTCTGATGGGCCATTATCCCAGGATGGGAGCCCAAGATTTTATCTAATAAAATCAAACTCAGAACTGGTTTTCCCGCAAGGGTTTTTCCAGGGTGTTTACTCGAATCTTGTGTGCAAAAGTGTTTGGTTTCTGTTTTATGCTTCCGCTGAGTTTTCGTTGATAACCTAGTTGGGCAGTTAATAAATAATGTGATTTTATTTTGAGTTAACTCTCTATTGCTAGGTTAGGTGAATTCAACACTTAACCCTATGAATATTCAATCTTATGGTTGTTATGAAATACAAACAAATCAGCAGAAGTAGCAAACAAAATTTCAATACTCAACAACTGTCATCGTCAAAGCACTCCAAGAGAAAAGATATCAAAGTGTTGTGATAAGTTTCATCCCTTGAGGGCAATCTTATGATGCATATAACAGATCTAAAAACCATTATTTACAGCTATAAATACCACAGCAAAACAACTCTTAACTTCTTCAATTAAAATGTTAAATCACTTAACATGATCACCCTTAACTTATGTCCGATTAGCAAGACAAAATAGCGACACAACTTACAAACCATGAAAAATATAGATGACTGAAAATCAAATCTGCATTTTACACAAGCATTGGACAGCTGAAAACTTCATTATTATGTATAAGATAATGTTCATGTACATACATTAGCCTTATCACAAGGCTAATACAATCCACTAGCTCTCCAAAATGCTAGCTAGGGAAAGCCAAGAAAACCCTAGCTCAACCAAGGAGATCCAGCAATCAAGAATCACTCATGCAAGTTCTCCAACGCAAGGCGTTCCCTCTTCTTCTGCACTTCTCCCAATACAACCTAGGGTTTCATCACAAAACCCTAATCTCCAAATTTCCAAGCGATGAAACTCCAACCCTAAACTTCAAGATGCTCCAACAAAATCAAGAAACCCTAGCAACTCCAAGAGAGAGAGAGAGAGACCAAGTACATAAGAAGATGCTCCACTCGATCGGATCTCTAACACAAGTGTGATAAGCATATATGAGCTATGATGATATGTTATCAAAGGACTCCCTCCTTCCTCTATATATCTGAGGTAAGGGAGGCCAATAACACATATGTGGGCCAATGCCCTTAAAAGCATCCTACAATAACACAAGTAGGCTCACACATGTGGAGCGCTACACTCCAAGGGTACACATGTTAACCTCCAAGGTGATGTCGTCCACAAGCAATGCTCCAAATGTAAGGATGCTCCATGAGTTGTGTCCAACACTCTTCCTACAAACCTCCAAAGGCTCCATCAATCCTCCTAAGCCATGTACACCACTAGGTCCACCCCCCCCACCACATGTACATTGATGCAACCCAATCATCACCGAGCCAACTCCAAGCCTCCATACATGAATCCAAGCTACCCATTGTTGTCTAGGGCCTAATGTCGTCCTCCAACATGCATAACGCTCCTCCTAAGTTAGGGCATTCTCCAAGCAAGCAACCCTCTCCATGTGGACATCATGAAGTACGTTACCCAAGCTATCAAGAGAACTCCAATGTCGTAAGGAAGAATGCCAAGCAAGCACCCAACTGAGGTCAAGCAAGCACTAAGTAAACCATATCAGACCATTTTAGGGCTCATCATACACCATGTACCCCAAATCTCATGAAGCACCCCTAAACATGGTGTAAACACTTTCAGAGTAACCCTGATAGCTAAAAATTTGATCCTCAAATGTCCTTGTAGACTACCCTTCACCAAAACAAGATATTACTTTATTTCTAAAATCATCATTTTCACCATCGCTTTGTTGATGTTTTGGTAGTTGCAGGAGGTATTAACCTTCATGGATAAACCTTTGACTAGAATAGAATATTCCAAAAGCAAGAGAAAACCTAAACAAATGTGTGAAAACCCTAGAAGACAAGTCGACTCAGCTGAATAAGTAATATTGAAGTATTATATGCAAAAAAGGACAGGTCATCCCTGCTTGAAGAGACACATGTTCACTTAGCCAGATTAGTATAAATAGAAGGTGCTTGAGCTCATTTGAAAACACACTCACACGCAAGAAAGTGGTGCACAAGTCTAAAGAAAGAGTGCAGTTGCAACGACTGCAGCTGGGTATTGGTCTTAGTCTATGGTTTGGGACTTTTTGCTTGGTGCGCTACCTTTGGAGAAAGGTGCGCTCTCTCTCTCTTGGTTATCCTTTTGGTCTAGTACTGCTTCCCGGAATCATTCTTTTTGTCAAAGGTTAAGGTGCTTGGGGATGGCTTTGTGCCTATGGCTGGGTGACAATGCTATGACATTGTCTATGGTTAAACGAGCACAATATTCTAACAGGTTATGGGCCCACACCACCTTCGGAACAGTCTAACCACTAGAAGGTAGATCCGTAGCTCTCTGTCAAGCTCGTTGTAGCACAATTGCAGTTGTAGTGCCAGTTCCTTCGTGCCAGTCGCAGCACCAATTGTAGTGCCAGTTACAGTGCCAGTTATAGTGCCAGTTGCAACACTAGTTGCAGTACCGATTGCACTGAAAGTTTCTGTGAAGTATTGGGACTAATTTTTGGTTATCCTAGTGCACCCTAACCCAGTGCATCTCCTAGTGCCCTCAATGATCAAAAATGTCAAAGTTGAATTTTTGGGTCAAAGTCAACATTTGATTGGTCACAGTCAAAGTTTGAATGGTCAAAGTCAAAGTTTGAATGGTCAAAGTCAAGGTTTGACTGGTCAAAGTCAAAAGACTGGTCAAGGTCAAAGTCAAAGACTATCATGACTTCCTCCATAAAATAAGAGGGGTGCAGCAGAAGCATGGTCTCTTGGTAGAGCATGGAAGACAAGGATTGACATCAACCTTGCAAAGAACAAAGGATGATGGTCAAAGTCAAGGTTTGACTGGTCAAAGTCAAAAAACTGGTCAAGGTCAAAGTCAAAGATTGTCGTGACTTCCTCCATAAAATCAGAGGGGTGCAGCAGAAGCATGGTCTCTTGGTAGAGCATGGAAGACAAGGATTGACATCATCCTTGCAAAGAACAAAGGGCAAAATTATGGAACCACGGACTAAAGAGCAGGCGTCAAAGGACGAAGAGTTTGACTTTTGGAGCTTCCAAGCACATGAACGTGGAGTAGGAGAAACAATAAAAAGCAACTACTGCAGATCTGAATCTCTGGAAAGAGAAGGGATCTCTGTCCAAGAAGCAATCATAGAGCCAAAAAAATCTCAGATCTAATACATTCAGAGGAACAACACACTCTCCAAGTTGGAAAGAATACTTGTCTCAGAAGAAAAGCAACTCAAGCGGAACAATAGCCAAACTCCAGGTTTGCATATCAAGTTTGATATTTTTATTGTTGCTTAAGTATTGCAATCCTTTAGATTTTATTAATGCTAGGAACAAATGAATACTTAGTAGCATGTACTATTAATATAAATGCTTATTGTACTTAATTGCAATATGAACTAACATCTCCTCTAGAAGATATTTCTTGTTCTTGTTCTCATGCAAGGCACCTTGGTAATGCTATAATGAATTACCATGAAATTGATATGTTCTTATATAAAATGCTATTATATTGGAAATACTTTTGCTCTTGTTGTTTATGTTTCGGGCAGGTTATCCTATGTATTCCAAGAAGGTTACCATAGAAAAGCAAGACTTGAAAGGACTCAGAGGGAGTCAAACTTCAGAGGGAGTCGGTGATCAAGAAGAAGCAAGGTTTTGTGACACTTTGCAGGATGCATAGGGACATGCAGCAGACGGAAGCGTGGTTCAAGGATTCTCTCAGTTAAAGGGAGTTGATGGAAGAATTCGAAAAGAAGGATCTTGTAGGCCTTCGTGTCGAGTTGTAGGCCTCGTGCCAAGTTGTAGGCCTTTGTGCCGAGTTGTAGGCCTTTGTGTCGAGTTGTAGGCCTATGTGCCAGGTTGTAGGCCTTCGTGCCGAGTTGTAGGTTTCGTGTCGAGTTGTAGGCCTTTGTGTCGAGTTATAGGCCTTGTGCCGAGTTGTAGGCTTCATGACGAGTTGTAGGCCTTGTGTCGAGTTGTAGGCTTCATGCTCAGTTGTAGGCTTCATGTCGAGTTGTAGGCCTTGTGTCGAGTTTTAGGCTTTATGCCGATCTGTAGGCTACTCCAGTGAGATGGTCTAATATGTCGAGTTGTTGCTACAACAATGAAACAATCTAGTACGCTAGTGGCGTAGTCGAGAACCTGTATGGTTGTGATGGTGTTGCTCGTAATATGATCTGGGTGATCATCAGATAGCCTGTGTAGCTTTGTTGATGCTATCAGTCTACAAGACCATGTAGGTCTTGCCCATGCCATGTGAGATGGATGGATAATGATGATTGTAATGATGATACTCGTGACATGAGTGTAGCCATGGGTGAGCACGTCATGCGGGTGTAGCCCATGACGATGATGGTGACACACACTACGAGATATAGCTCTAGTGTTCTCTAGCGGGTTGTTGCCCCTAGACGAGTTTGACAGGTCCACATGGGTGTAACCATGTGTGATGTAATGGTGCTACCAGTAGCATGGTCTGCTTAACCATGACGAGAGGATCATGGCATAGCGAGCAAGGCTATGAAGACCAGAAGGGAACATCGTGGTTAAATACCTCCCTAGCTAAGAGGGAGTGTTGATGTTTTGGTAGCTGCGGGAGGTATTAACCTCCATGGATAAACCTTTGACTACAATAGAATATTTTGGAAGCAAGAGAAAACCTAAACAGATGTGTGAAAACCCTGGAAGACAATTCGGCTCAGCAGAATAAGTAATATTGAAGTATTATATGCAAAAAAGGACAGGTCGGCCTTGCTTGAAGAGACACATGTTCACTTAGCCAGATTAGTATAAATAGAAGGTGCTTGAGCTCATTTGGCAACACACTCACACTCAAGAAAGTCGTGCGCAAATCTAGAGGAAGAGTGCAGCTGCAACGACTGCAACTGGGTACTGGTCTTAGTCTATGGTTTGGGACTTTCTACTTGGTGTGCTCTCTCTCTCTTGGTTATCTCTTGGTTGTCAAAGTTTAAGGTGCTCGGGAGTGGCTTTATGCCTATGGTTGGGTGACAATGTTGTGACATTGTCTATGGTTAAACGAGCACAATATTCTAACATGCTCACCATTCATCACTTGAAAAATAAACAAATCTCAAACAATCCTTCCCCTATGAAAGTCATCCTTATTCTAGAAAAATAGTAATGCAAGTAAACAAGATATATAAGATATTATTAAAAAAGGAGTTGTTTGGTACAATGAGGTAGATCACCTTATATTCGACACATTAGGTAGTTGTGCTATCTACTTACCTAACTACCATCATTTAATATCTTAGTGACTTATTATTATCCTATAATGGTCATTTAACTTAATGTGACCTTTATTAAATATTATAGTCAGTTTATTAGACTTTCACTCCTAGCATTGGAGCGTTAATACTCTCAAGACCCCACTTAACATGACAATACTACTTATACCTGTCTTCATCTAATTTTATACCCATTTATGCTTTTTGTTGCATTAATGCATTTAATGCATTAATCTAACTCACTCTTTTCATAACCAAAATTGAAATAATAGACCACCAAATCTCTAACCGGACCAAAACTAAAATAAAACAGAAAAGAAAAAAAAGAAAACCAATCAACCAAAGAATACATTAAATATTCAAGTTTTGATAAAAACATAAATATTCATGGATATCAATGTAAATCCAAGCCATCAAACACAACATATCCAAAGTTTTCTAGTGCATGGAAGGGAGATTATAGTAAAATGGCATCAACTACAATACATAACTGAACCAAAAAACATAAACATTGAACCTCTAAATGGCCAATAAAAGTCCAAAAATAATCATACTGCAATCTGCAATCAAATCAAATCAAACTACGAAATCATCTGACTCTAGATAATCTATATTCTCTACATGGTATGCTTGGCATCTTGACTCAATGCCCCTTCAAGATCCAATACAAATGTTCTTATCCCATGGTAGTCGAAGAAGTTCGGAATCCATCAAAAGATAAAAGGGAGTCATCATCAAATAGATGAAAATTAAGCTTAGTGGTAAGCTTTTTGTTTTTTGGTGTTTTTTCCATTTTGGGGGGCAAGGAGCTACGTCAATAGAAAATCGACCAAGCTAACCAATTTGAATAGGTTTTAATAAAATCGATCGAGTTTGACCAATGCAAAACATAATCAATCAAAACTAGTTTGAATGACCGATTTAGATTGAAATGCCGAAAATTGGTCTAAACCAATGGATTCCAGTCATGCTCCATAATACGAAAACTTTGCATTGTAAGCTTTTAATTCGAAAGACAAGATAAGAGAATTTTATTCATGTCCAAAAAAAACCACAAAAGCAATGGGACTACCAAGTACAATAGTGCCAATATAAAGCGGGAGCATGGAAAACAACCCCAAGAAAAAGAAAGATACAAAAAATGAGACAAAGTAAAGTACAGCTACTAATTTAAGATAATTCGAGCACCATCTCTATGCTACGACAAACCAAGCACTAACAGCAGAAAACAAATCTAGGAGAAATAGACCTAACATCTAGACTACAAATAATGCAAGCATGTCAAGATCTACTAGCACTCACTCCCCTAATATTCAAGGTCAAATGAAGGAAACTCCAATCAGAATGTTGTCTGGGAGAGGATAGTCTAGATTGTGCATTATGATGCTCCCTGGACAAGATCGTCCGCAATTGAGGCCTCGGTTGCCTCGTCTGACTGCTAGAGTGGGATTTTGAACAACAAGAGGCTAGGGTCTCTGGGAAGTAGGAATAGCACCACTAATGTTAGCTTTCAGGGTTACTACGAAGTGTTTAAACTTTACACCATGCTTACGAATGATTCATGTGATGTCCAGTACATGGTGTGTTGATAACCATTGGTTATACCGTGATGGACATACACATTTGAGTTAGCTTACTCATGGATTGCCATGCCTTGTCTTAATGCTTATGTGGCATTCTTCCTTGGAGCATTGGAGACCTAGTGGGGATGATGACATTCTTCATGATGTGCAAATGGAGACCGGGTTTCTTGATTCGAGGACAATTCACCTTGGAGGAGGATTGGACATCCTCGAGGACGATGTTGAACCCTGGATGGCATGGGGACACTTGGTTGCTTGCATGGAGGATTATACTTCACTTGAGGATGCTCGGGTTTAGTAGTGATCATGGGAGTGTGGTGGACTTGAAGGTACACATTAGGAGGGAACATTGGAACTTTGCAAGACTTTGGAGGAGGAGCGTTGCACCTCTCTTAAGAAGCATTCAACTTTAGAGCCTTTCTTGTTGGACATGCACGCATTGGAGGTTGAGATGTGTCACCTAGAGATTGAGTACTCCCCATGCGTGCCTATCTTGTGTACAGTTAGGTTGTGTTAGTGGACTCGGTCCACTTTGTATTGTTGGCCTCCCTCGCCTTTCATATAAATACGGGGAGGAGTGAGTCTTTTCATCACTTGTACGTGTTCAAGCATGTAATTAAATACTTGTGTTAAAGACGTGAGAGCTAGGGTGAACTTGTCTTCCTATACTCTTCTTCATGTGTATTTGCTCTTTTTGTCCTGAGCACTAGAGTTCTTGGAGAAATTTCAAGGGATGACTACGGTTAGGTTTTCACCAAAACGTGACAAAGGAGACTAGGGTTTGGGATAAACCCTAGAGGACCAAAGGAAGCATTTTATCTCATAGCTCTTGTGAGAGAAGTAGACTGGGGCTTTGTGGAATTTGGAAACCCTAGTGCTATTTGGTGTGCTTGTTGTTAGGAGTGATTCCTAGCTACAAGGAGTTGGTGGCTAGGGTTTTCTTATGTTTTCCCTAGCTAGGGTTTGGAGAGCTTGACTTCTACAAATTTGTGATAAGTTGCCAATATGTACACATACTTTATCTCTTAGATATATATATCTGAAATGTTTCATCGGTCCAAATATTGTGTACTTGCAGATTTGAATTTCAGCATATGTTATGTTTTTGATTCACTAGATTCTTGCACTAGTTGTTCATGCTGATTTGGCATAACATAGAGTTGAATTAGTCCAGTTATTTTACAAAATCTTGAGAAGGCAGATTTACTGTTGTTATAATCTGCTGTAATAAGACATTTCAGATCTGTTATATGCTTGGAAAGTGTTCCCTAAGGGCTGTAGCTTTATGGTATTGAAGTACACTTCAATGGTAATTTATTTTCATGAGCTGCCTTGAGAAATTGAGTTGAAGAGAAGTGAAATATTGTTGTTGTACATTCATATTTCAGATTCATCCCTTAGACTCAAAATTCACAGAAAATAGATCCAAAAAACCTCAAGATTGAAGTGAAATTTCTGAATTTACCATGAAAAGCATTTGACCGGAAATTTACACCCCAAGCACTCATTTGGAATCAAGAGCCACACTGCTAGTGATCTGTCTCTCAATACCACTAGAAAAGGGGAGCACTAGAAAGAAGGAAGCGATCAACCAAGTGGAGGCTAATCTATCGGTTTGCTAAATAATCTATGACCAAAGTCTAGGGGCCTCCTACGTGTATAGAGCCGAGCAACACTTGTCAAAAAACAAGAAGAAATTGAAGGGTTTATGACTCCCTGAAAAAATAGTGGAACCGCCTCAAATCCCATGATAAATGGGGCAACCAAAACTGAAATGCTCCTTGGTCTTAACCTCTCGAAGATGACACAGTCGGCTTACCATCTCCAACTTGTCTACCTAGTGCTCAACCTCCACCTGGAGTCTATATGAACCCACTTTGCACTGGCCTAGGGGGATGCAGGGAGCACGCATCCAATGAGGGAGTGTATGGAGGTCGAACAATTACTCCATCCCTCAACTCCATAGAGTTCTCTACATAAAAGGCCATCTTTGAGCATAACTAGCCTAGTGGATCTATCCAAGTAATGAGTGTACTGCCCGAAAATGTCATCCCAGATGATCTTGTTCAACTCTTACCTAGTAGGTAGGAGGTGGCCAGCAACATCAAGTGAGTATCGAAATGAAGGGAGGTAAACAATCAAAATACCCACGGACTTCAAAAAGGTATGAGACGCCCGCAAAGCAACCATGAGCCCATCCAAGAGATTTAGACAAAGCAATGGCCTTCGAGGAATAGTAGGCCATGTATGTATACCGATCTCAACCCTGTTCAGTCGGCATAGCCCCCAAACACGATAAAGGGGTACGACCAAAGTGAGGATGATCTCAAGGTGAAGGGTGCAAGCCCGAAACTCGACAAGGATAACGGGGATGGAGAATATCTGTTTGCATACGATGAACCATCGAAGGAGGTGAGCTTGCACCCTCTCAATCATGGCCCAGTTAGACTCTAACAAACAAAGTCTTGAAACATCTAAATCGTAGACAATTGCCTGCTAGATAATGGATTCCATCAGAGACATCTTGGATGAGATTTCTAGGAAATGATGTTGAGAAAACTATCTCTCAAGCAAGGCTACAGAACCATATCCCTTGTTGACCCAAGGTTGAAAGCACACCTCACGCTGAAACAAGTCCCTAAGAAATGAGCCACTAAGTATCTATATGAGGTGGTAATCTTGATCCCTCCTCCCCTCTAAAGAAGAAATGGTAATCTAAGAAAACCTTTTTCAACCCATTGAAAATCCTAGCTTTTACCCATGTTGACTGTCAATTGTCGAAGTTATCAAAAAAAAGCCAATGCATCCAATCGTCTTTATAGACCCTTATGGAAAGAGGCTAAAAGGATCACATCATCTACAAATGAATAGAAATCAAGACTTCGAGAATAAGGCACCATCCTCGTACTATATATGCTAATGGAGGAAAGACTCAAACTCATCAATGTAGATCCCAACACAATGGGAGATAGTGGGCATCCATTTTTCACCCCAATACACTCCATGTGTTGTACGGAAAACAAACAGGTTAGAGTCGTACAAATGCATGATGGAAAGACTCAAACTCATCAATGTAGATCCCAACGCAGTGGGAGATAGTGGGCATCCATTTTTCACCCCAACACACTCCATGTGTTGTACGGAAAACAACCAGGTTAGAGTCGTACAAATGCATGATGGTTCACAGAAGTCTCAAAAATGCTAATGTCTCTAATCCTTTGGAATAGGATGTTAGAATTTGGTAGCTCGGAGGTACTTCTGCATTAGCGGCGCTCAACATGCGGAAGTAACCGAGCACACTTTCTCCCTAGTGACTTTATAATACTTTTTTATAGCGTAACTTTATAAAGTGATTTTATAAAGTGGGTCTTTAAATTTTTAAATGTAAAAGTGACTTTATGATGTTATGGGTCGCTTTAGTGACTTAAGTAACCTCAACGAATCATTAAGTCGTGACCGTTGATCTCAAGGGAAGGTGAAGAGTCACTCAAGGGAGACCAAGGGTTAGAGGAGTTACATTTCGAAAATGCTTAAAGGCAGCTCATGAGGGAGAGACGGGGCACACATTTGAGGAGAGTGAGAGGGAAGGTGAAGAGGCACGATTCCCAAAAGAGAGTGCTCGCTTGGAGGAAGAGCTACAACAAAGGGGGTTTGGAATGCATCCCTAGGAGAGGGATTGGCACGCAACCCAAGAGCATTTGCAACATTTATTACAGTTCGTACAACAGTTGCAGAAGGGGTCATACAGTTGTGTAAATTGGTCGTACAACAAAGAAGGGGCACAGAAATCGAGGCTGAGAGTCTACAGCAAGTTGGCACGATTTCCAATGCATATTTGTTGAGTTCTTCTATTATGTTCCGTACTGTTTCTTTTGGCACAAATTTCTATGCAGATTGGTGACTGTTTGTGGAGGATTGTTGGATGTCCTGGGCCATACAAGTCGTACAGTCATGGCATTCTACCCTAGATACAGTCTGGGACTGTTTGTATAGAGCAGTAACTTGCTAAAAGAAGAGACAGTCTGTGTTTTATGCTGATGCTATTTGTTGTTGTAAAAGTTATGAATTTCCTTGAGCTGAATAAAGTACTCTTTCTCCTCAAATCTGTCCTCTTTTCCTGTGTTATTCTTCATGGGTTTTTGCCCAGAATTTTGGTGCCAAATGTGTGATTTTGTTCACTGTTCATGAGTATTCCGCTGTTGTTATATTTCAGATTGCTTAGTTATTTGTGTTTCAGCTCATAGTCCAATATTTGCATGTTGTTATATTGCTATATTGGTGTACTACTATAGGAGGCTGAAATCTGGTATTGACCAAGTATGGGACTGATATATATATATATATATATGTTAACATGGTATGAGAGCTAGGGCTTTGAAGTTCAGTGGGAACCTTTGGCACTTGGACAGCAAGTGATTTATTGAGGCATTTGCTTGAAGAACGGAGAAGAGGTTCTTTGTCAAATGAACAAAGATGAATTCCAGCATCAGGTTTGAAGATAGGTTGGAGGGGATCTCCAACTACCTGCAGTGGAAGGTTAGAATCGTCAGTGTTCTCAAGGAGAATAAATTATGGTTGTTTGCGAACACCATCATGCTTGTACCTGAATTAGATCCCATAGCTCTTGATGTTCATGAGGTGAAGGATGCCAAGACTCAGAGAATCATCTTGGACGGGGTCAAAGACCACCTTATTCTGCACTTAGCTGAGAAGAAGACAGCCCAAGAGATGTGGGATGCACTAAAAAGTTTGTATGAGGCAAAGAACGAGAACCGGAAAATGGCTCTCTGAAACAAGCTCTATAGTGCTAGGATGGCCAAAGGAGAGAGTGTGGCCACCTACCTCAACCGAGTTGCACAGGTGAAGGACAAATTGGTAGTTGTTGGAGATGTTATTCCTGACTCAGAGTTGGTGCGGATTGCCCTCAAAGGCTTCACCAAGGAGTGGGAGGTTTTCATAGAAAATTGTGGGATGACTTTACGCAAGAGGAGATCCGGGAGGGGTCTCAGGAAAAGACAGTGGATGGTGCAGACGATAAGAACGTTGCTCTTGTGGGAAAGAGCAATGAGAAGAAGGACATAAGCAAGGTGAGATGTTTTGCATGTCACAAGACTGGCCACTACGCTAATCAGTGTCCAAACAAGAAGAAGAAGAAGTCGGAACCAGAGGTGTCAACATCAGTAGAAATTGCAAAGTTTGTTGAGAGATATGACGGGGAGTTCCCTCTCATGACTGGTCTCGTGGGCAGTGGGTGCCTAGTGTTCGAGGACATCGAGTCGTGGTTTGTGGACAGTGGAACTTCTCGGCACATGACAGGGTTGAGGTTAGTTTGCCTCAATCTTACAGAGATAGACTCATACTACAAAGTTAATTGTGTAGTCGGCCCACAACTTACAGTAAATGGGGTTGCAAGGGTTAGATTCCAACTAGAGTCAGGAGGCTTTATGGAGGTTGTCGAGGTATTGTATATTCCAAGGTTGACTATTAACTTGCTCTCAGTATCAGCTTTGGATGAGAGTGGATTTGGAGTTGTCTTCTACAGTGGACATGTGTTTTTATACCCTGTAGGAGCAACTGCAGACACAGCAATGATGCTTGGTGTCGGGCATGAGGGCCTGTACAGGTTGTTGGGTCGACCTGTGTTGGGATCCAGTAGATTTCTGGACTCAGATTATGTGTCGGAGAGTGGGTAGGTTGCACGAGAGAGAGAGTTGATACCGGGGACTCAGTCCTCTTCCCGAACTCTCAGAGGACTCTGCATGCATGAGTGGACACGGATGGATGCTCAGGAGAGTGTGCAGTCTCCTAGGAGCATGTCTTCACTTCGTGGAACAACAGAGGTAGCAGCAGAGGCTTCCAGTGCAGTGGGAGTAGTGGCTTTCTATTCAGAGGAAGCAGAGACTTCTAGTACAGGGGGAGCAGTTATGGCAGCTAATGAGTTGGAGACGGATTCTGGTGGTGGTACCAAAAGTACCTCTATCGCTAAGAGGGTGTTAGAATTTGGTAGCCCGGAGGTACTTCTGCATTGGTGATGCTCAGCATGCGGAAGTAATTGAGCACACTTTCTCCCTAGTGACTATATAATGTGTTTTTATAAAGTAACTTTATACAGTGATTTTATAAAGTGGGTCTTTTAATTTTTAAATGTAAAAGTGACTTTATGATGTTATGGGTCACTTTAGTGAATTAAGTGACCTCAACGAATGATTAAGTCGTGACCGTTGATCTCAAGGGAAGGTGAAGAGGCACGATTCCCAAGAGAGAGTGCTTGCTTGGAGGACCCCTTATCAAACTGAGACAAACTCTTTTTGAAAGCCTACAAAGCAACAATAGACTTTCGAAGAGTGGTGTCGCACCTCCTCAATAATGACTCAAACTGTAAGAAAGTAATTAATGGTCTAATAAGCAAGTCAAAAACCAATTTGTCCTCTAGCTCGAAGGTGTCTCTGCTTGAGCTCCTCAAAAAGCTTCAAATGGAAGTAAATGGCATAGAGCTTTGAGGAAGTATGACCAACCATGATTGTCCTATAATGGATAGCATGATTTATGAATAAGGTGGATACTATGAATGGACCAAGTCTATGGGAAGTTTGTGCTAACAACATGAATAAATAGATTGACAATATGAACATCAAGGGCCTGAAGACCATGTCAAAAAGATCAACCTAAAACCCCTCTACGTCTATTGCTCTGCTAGTATTCATCAATCTAATTGCCTCCCAAATAGCAAGTAGCAGATAGTGGGAAGGAATGTGCCCTGGGTCAAGGGCCACCCTAGGATACCATAGCAAGCATAAGTATGAGAGAACATGGAGTTGGGATCAAGGTACAAGGGCAAGGGGGAGTAACAAAGAAAGGCAGTACACCAAACGCTTTGGAGCTAGGTCAAAGGGAAGCACGCAATTGATCTCTCCTTTAGAAGATGAAGAGGCATTTTTTGTGGCAGAGGCGACGACAATAATAGTTCCTAAGATCGAGGTTGGAAGAAGGATGATGTGTAAAGGCATAACAAAGTTAGCTACAGACAACCTTACAATCAAGGTCATATCATTGGTTCATAGGGCAAGAACCGGGTTTTGGAGAGGGGATTGTTAGCTTTTTAGCTCGTGAGGTACTCCGCATGTTTTGTCTTGTATGCGGATGTAAACTTATGTTGACACTACTAGGCACTTAACTTTGTCCTGGTTTTTATAAAGTTGTGATAAAGTGGTTCTTTTATTAAAGTGATTTTTTTTAATGAAGTGTACCTTCTAATATTAAAGTGACTTTATTTCATAAAGTGCACTTATGTAATAAAGTGAAATGTACATTAATATTTTAAATGATTTATTTTGGAGGGAATGAATCATGGCCCTTGATCTTGTAAAGAAAAGATTAGATCTTGGCCTTTGGATTTAAGGTTGGGGAAGGTGAAAAGACACTTGGAAGGTAAAAGGTCATCTTCAGATTTTATAAAAGAATGCATTGGGTAGTGTGCAAGAGACAAGTGAAGAAGAGTGTGAAAGAGATTTCTGAGGAGAGCTTGGAGAGGAAAGTGAGCGGCAAGGAGGGTGCATTTCCCAAGAGAGATTGGGTGCAAATCCCAAGAGAGTTTTCTGTGTAAAGGTGCTGGAAATTTCTGTTGTTAGAGAGGTCGTACTGTACAGATCCGTATAGTCCGTACAGTCTGTACAACAGTGAGGAGGGCAGGCAAATCAAGGCAGCTTTGCTGCACGGATTTCGAGGCTCTATTAGTATTTTCTGTTGGTGAAGAAGGCAGCAATCTGTTGCTGTCCATACAACAGATTGGCATAGATTTCGAGGTGCTGGAAAAGGCAAATCCGTACAGTTGTCGGATTTTCTGGACACGGAAATCGCGGAAGATTTTTGGGACAGTTTGGCCCTGTAAGTTGTTTCTCTTGCTGTAAATGTAATGTTGTTGCTGATAAATCTTTCCTGAAGCTAATAGAATCTCTCTCTTTCTTTGGGTTTCCCCACATTGAGGATTTCCCTGGCATTTGCCTAAATTTCTGAGTTATTCATGGTTGATTGAATGTTGTTCATTGTGTTTATTCCGCTGCTAAATTGCTTAGCAATGTGTATTTCTACATATGGTAATTTTTGAACGTGAGTTTATACACATCAGAGTTCATTAATGACAGTTATCTCTAGGTTGTGAAGTGTATGACAAAATATTAGCTTGCTGATTTTGTCGTTAAATTTCCACATGGTATCAAAGCTTGGGCTCTGAGTGACAGTGAGCAGTGAGATTTTTGGGCAAGTTTGAAGGGGGGGGGATTTGTGATTGTTTTCCTTGAGCTGTGACAGGGAATACGGCTGCATGCATAAGATTTGAGGATTGGTTGGATGGCATTTCCAGCTATTTGCAGTGGAAGGTCCAGATGTCGGTTGTTCTTAAGGAGAACAAGATTTGGAACTATGTCGGTTCTATTGTTGTGGTTCCCACAGCAGATCCTGTTGCTTTGAATTTGCATGAGGTCAAGGAGGCCAAAGCTCAGAGGATTATTCTGGATGGGGTGAAGGATCACCTTATCCCACACTTGGTTGAGAAGAAGACAGCCAAAGAGATGTGGGATGCACTTAAGAACTTATTTGAGGCAAAGAATGAAAACCGGAAGATGGCCTTGAAGGCTAAGTTGCATGATACCAAGATGGGTAAGGTGGAGAGTGTTTCTTCTTATCTTACCCGAGTAGCTCAAGTGAAAGATGAGTTGGCTACAGTTGGAGAGGTCATATCGGATTCAGAGTTGGTGAGGATAGCCTTGAAAGGCTTCACCAAGGAATGGGAAGTCTTCGTGAAGTGTGTGGTGGGTCGTGAGCATCTTCCAGATTGGAGCAAACTGTGGGACGATTTCACTCAAGAGGAGATCCGAGAAGGATCTCAGAGCAGTGGAAAGAAGACAGATGGAGCTAATGAGAATGTTGCTCTTGCTACAAAGAGCAAGAAGAAAGGAAGTTCCGGGAGGGACTTGAGTAAAGTCAGATGTTACTGTTGTAACCAATTGGGGCACCTTGCTTCTCATTGTTCTGAGAGAAAGAAGAAGAAGAAGGAACCAGAGGAGCCTGAGACAGCTGCTACAGCAGCCTTGGAGGACTTTGCTTCCAAGTATGACAGGGAATTTTCTTTGGTTACTCTAGTTTCCAGTGTCGATAGCGGAGGATTTGGGGGTGATATCAAATGGATTGTGGATAGTGGAGCCTCCTGCCACATGACGGGAATCTAGTGAATATTCTTAATTATCACAGAGACCGGTCCTGACCGGCAAGTGGTAAATGAAGGTGGTATGGCGTGAGTTGTATGTGGAGTTGGAAAGGTTAGATTATGACTCGAGTATGGAGGATTCCTGGAGCTTAATGGAGTTCTCTTTGTTCCAGGGTTGAGGGTTAACTTTCTCTTAGTCTCAGCCTTGGAGGATGTAGGATATTGTACATTGTTCAAGAGGGAATATGTCTTTATATACAGGGAGGGAGTGGACCTGGTGGAACTGCAATTGATCGGTGATTGAGTGGACAGGTTGTATATGTATGTTGCGAAAACAACCTTCAGGGTATGATTCAGTGTTGGATGAGGAGCATGAGGCGGCTCCTGAGACTGCGGTGGAACCAGATGATAGTGATGGCAGCGAGTACTTCCCTCGCTAAGAGGGAGTGTTAGCTTTTTAGCTCGGGAGGTACTCTGCATGTTTTGTCTTGTATGCGGCTGTAACCTTATGTTGACACTACT